>CP053172.1:1939744-2060408 GCA_014607495.2 Carposina sasakii | reverse complement strand
CCATGAGAAACAGGACAATTCGAGAACCTAGCATGCAAGGGACGATACATTGCACAGGCATTCCGACAATCAAAAAACTAGATACGAAATACTCTACATATGTTTTTCGCAACAACCGTGGGATCCTCAGGATTATAGAAATTAGTAAATTAGGAACCACTAATTACTATGAACCTCTAAAAACCAACACATTACTTACACAGAATTAAATACCCTCTACTAAGTATTAAAAAATATATAATAATTACCCACCATTATTTATATTTCAAATAAATATATACTATTTGTGCACCAAACCAAATAGTATTGGGTGAATTAGTTAAATTTAAATGAAAAAATTCAAAAATTCACCAAAATATTGATAAATTAGTAAAGAAAACAAGGATGTATGGAACAACATATTCCATTGCCCACAAAACAAAAATTGTTATTGACATTGACAAGCCACTACATTCTAAGGTTACTGTTTATTTATTTTATTCTAGCCAATGAGTTCAATAGCGGAGACGAAAATTCAACCTGTTCATTTAAAAGGTTTACACCAGAATATTGGCTTTCAAAATCTCCAACTGTTCCAAAATAGATAGACGAATGCCCTTTTCACACGTATGCAGACTAACAAAACTGTGGTCATCTGGAATTTTATGATTTGAAACTAACAAGTGTTTGGCAAAATGTGATTTTTCAGGGAAATTGTTCCTATAAGCTGCCAAATGTTCTTGGTATCTAATCTTGAAGTTACGACCCGTTTGACCTATATAAACAGAATTACAGTCAGGACAGTGCAAGCTATAAACTCCTGATTTTTTATCAATTGGTAATATTTGTTTTGTGTTAATTAATCTATTTAAAGAATTAAAAGTCTTAAAAGCCACCAAGATGTTTTGTTTTTCAATGATTTTGCAATCATCTCTGAGATATAGCCAAAATATGGTAAACTACCCGTGTAAATATTTGTAATCTCCTCTATTTTTGAGTACAACATTTGTTTAACTAAAATGTTTTTCTTTTTATCAATTAGGTTATAAATTAGTTGTGAACTATATCCATTTGATCTGGCTATTTGTATAATAGTATTTATTTCTTTAACATAATTAAAGTTATTAAGCGGTAACGTTACTAACCTGTGTATCATTGATTTGTATGCCGCAAGCTTATGTTGCCATGGATGGAAAGAATCAATTGGAATAGTTACATCTGTATGTGTTGGTTTCCGGTAAACTGAAAAATCATGATAATCTCCCAATCTAGTAATAGTTACATCTAAAAAATTTATACTATTGTTTATTTCTTGTTCTATTTTAAATTTAATCTTAGGATGTTTTGTGTTAAGGACGTTAACAAAAAGATGAAACTGCCTAACTGTGCCTGTCCAACATAAGATGATATCATCAACATATCTAAAATAATATTTTATATGATTATTACTATTAACAATATATTCATTTTCAAACCAATCCATAAATATTATGTTTTAATAATATTTAAACATTATGGTGTGAAAAAGTTAAACTAAATCCAATGGAGGCAGATAATCTTATTACCTTAACTAGACTTTGTATGAGCCAGAATTATTTCTGCTATAATAATACATATTACATACAAAAGGATGGTCTTACTATGGGTTCTCCGCTTTCACCTCTTTTAAGCCGATATATTTATGGATTGGTTTGAAAATGAATATATTGTTAATAGTAATAATCATATAAAATATTATTTTAGATATGTTGATGATATCATCTTATGTTGGACAGGCACAGTTAGGCAGTTTCATCTTTTTGTTAACGTCCTTAACACAAAACATCCTAAGATTAAATTTAAAATAGAACAAGAAATAAACAATAGTATAAATTTTTTAGATGTAACTATTACTAGATTGGGAGATTATCATGATTTTTCAGTTTACCGGAAACCAACACATACAGCTGTAACTATTCCAATTGATTCTTTCCATCCATGGCAACATAAGCTTGCGGCATACAAATCAATGATACACAGGTTAGTAACGTTACCGCTTAATAACTTTAATTATGTTAAAGAAATAAATACTATTATACAAATAGCCAGATCAATGGATATAGTTCACAACTAATTTATAACCTAATTGATAAAAAGAAAAACATTTTAGTTAAACAAATGTTGTACCCAAAAATAGAGGAGATTACAAATATTTACACTGGTAGTTTACCATATTTTGGCTATATCTCAGAGATGATTGCAAAATCATTGAAAAAACAAAACATCTTGGTGGCTTTTAAGACTTTTAATTCTTTAAATAGATTAATTAACACAAAACAAATATTACCAATTGATAAAAAATCAGGAGTTTATAGCTTGCACTGTCCTGACTGTAATTCTGTTTATATAGGTCAAACGGGTCGTAACTTCAAGATTAGATACCAAGAACATTTGGCAGCTTATAGGAACAATTTCCCTGAAAAATCACATTTTGCCAAACACTTGTTAGTTTCAAATCATAAAATTCCAGATGACCACAGTTTTGTTAGTCTGCATACGTGTGAAAAGGGCATTCGTCTATCTATTTTGGAACAGTTGGAGATTTTGAAAGCCAAATATTCTGGTGTAAACCTTTTAAATGAACAGGTTGAATTTTCGTCTCCGCTATTGAACTCATTGGCTAGAATAAATAAATAAACAGTAACCTTAGAATGTAGTGGCTTGTCAATGTCAATAACAATTTTGTTTTTGTGGGCAATGGAATATGTTGTTCCATACATCCTTGTTTTCTTTACTAATTTATCAATATTTTGGTGAATTTTTGAATTTTTTCATTTAAAATTTAACTAATTCACCCAATACTATTTGGTTTGTGTGCACAAATAGTATATATTTATTTGAAATATAAATAATGGTGGGTAATTATTTATATTTTTTAATACTTAGTAGAGGGTAGTTAATTCTGTGTAAGTAATGTGTTGGGTTTTAGAGGTTCATAGTAATTAGTGGTTTACTAATTTACTAATTTCTATAATCCTGAGGATGCCACGGTTGTTGGCGAAACATATGTAGATTATTTATCTAGTTTTTGATTTCGGAATGGTGCAATGTATCGTCTTGCATGCTAGGTGCTCGGGTCTGGTTTCTCATGGCGATTGTAGTTAGTGCAAGTGCCTGTTGTCGCAATTATGAGTTATCAGATCCGAGGGTCAGTGGAGGGTGTAGGGCCCGGTGGTGGGCGCACCCATAGTGAATTTTCTTTATTAGTAATTTTATAATATATAATATCTTGACTAAGATAAATTTATAAAAACACTTCTGCATTATTATAATCCGTTAGGATATGGTTGATCGTTTCATCTTTAAACATTGTGCTGAGGGATTCAGCTTTGTTTGCCGAGATTTGGCTAGTGTATAGCTATCGGGATGAAGAATAACGTTGCCAATATGTAATTTAGAAAAGAGATGGTAATATTCGTCATCCGAGTAATTGACCCGGTGGCTTAGTGGTTATAGCGGCTCGCACGGTTTGCAGTGGTCGTGGGTTCGATTCCCACTCTGGTGAAGTATTTTTTCCATTTTCTTTATTAATAATTTATGTATCAGTATTCCCTAAAGTGACCAATGTTTTGACTATACGAGTAGTATTAAGAATCTTTTCATTATTAATAAAATCTGTTATTGAAGCATTCTGTATAGTTTGCTGTGACTTTAAAGCTTTATATCACTTGTCTTAGTGGAGGAAACATAATGTCCCGTTTGTTAGAGTTACTAACAACACTCGCATAACTATTTTTCTTCTGTTCAATTTTAGATACTTTTATTGGACATAATTTGGAAATAGTAAGGTGATCCCCACCGCAATTAATACATTTAAGTGTCTCAGAATTTCAAACTTTGTAACTATGATCCCCGGCACAATTAGAACAATTTTGTGTATTTCTGCAAACTTTAGCAGAATGGTTAAACTTTAAACACTTAAAGTATTACATGACTGGAGGTATGTACGGTTGCACCTTGTATCTCCAGCCATCCAAGTATACATAGTCTGGTAAGGAAGTACCTATAAAAGTTATGGATATAGTAGACAAAGCTACTATATTATTATCTATCTTCTTAGTAAACCGTCTTATGCCTATAATTTCCGTATCACAAGTAAGTTTATCATAAAGTTCCTGAGTACTAGTCTCATTGGGTATATATCGGATTACACCAATTCTCTCTACTGAGGAGGCCGGTATGTATGCCGGCAAGTTATTTTCTACCAAACATTCATTTTCAAGAAAGTCGTTTGCTAACGCTGCTTGTTTGAACACCAAGCATTATTTTGCTTGCATTGATGCGACGTCTTTCTATAATGCTCTTTACTGATTTTAACATTTTGGATAGAATCAATGGATTCTTATTTCCTATTTTGTACTCAGTGGAATTAGCTTCTATACATACAGGGTACTCAAGGTTCGTACTCTTATTTGGATAGTTCCTCTTATAACCGTTTTTAATAAAAGGTTTATACTTGAGTGTCCTTTAGCTCATCTTCGTTTTTACTCATCTTGTTCTGCTTGGTGGACTTTATTCTTGGCCTTTTACTGGCCGTAGAGGCGATGCTGAAATTATCGCCATCGCTTTCGGACGTATTGTCGCGGTATTGCGAAATTAAGGCTTTCGCTGCCCTTTTAAAAAGTTTTTATCAAATTTTACAAATTTTATATTCGAAAAAGCCGCCTTCCAGTTTCCCGCTCAAAAAGGAAGTCCAAATACTAGCTGTGCCCCACAGTGTTACCCGTGTGGATCACCTTCCTATGGATTTCGTATCGTATCTATACACCACCATAATTATCGATTTCGCGAACATGACCAATGGAACGATACGTTACGTTAAGATTTATCCCGTGCTTTGATACGATAAGGCTTGAGATAAGTTAAACAATTGTTTCTAGAGTCAACTTTTTTTTATGGCGTCACGCGGTATGCGTACTGCCAATGACGATATAAAACGAGGAAACAAGATTTTTAATAGGAAACTAAACGAGTGCGAGGAATTTGGAAAAGGAATAGGATAAGTAAATTATAAAATACAAAAAAAAGGCTGAGAATACCACTAACTAAAGAAAAAAGACACAAATTAGATAATACATTCTTAGGTACACATACTTAATAAATATATATATACTTATAATATGTACAATTATATTTTAACATTATTTACAATAATAAATCTAGCAAGGACATTATAAATAGATATATCATGAAGGAGTGAGGACAGGTTAATTGGAAAAGGCACTTTAAGACGACGGAGTTCTTCAGTTAAAGTAAGACAATCATTCAGAGGACAACAAAAGAAAATATGGTTGACATCTGCAAATTCCTCTCCACAAAGACAAGAAGGGGAATTTAGAGTTTTGAGCCTATAAAGATGAGCAGGGGAAGTGACATGTCCTAAACGCAAGCGAATTAATACAGACGTAGCGGTCTAACCAAATTTATACCTGTAAAACCAAGGTTTAACAGGTATAATTGGTTGAATTTGATAGTAATGATTCCCTTTAGTCTTACTGCTTAAAATCCATTTATCCAACCACGATTCATTCACAAAATTTTTGGCTAGTGAAATTAGGTCTATCGAAAAGTTTGAATATCTATCTACATCACCACAGTGAATAGCTTCATTTGCCAACTATTTATTAAGTTTAAACATGATAATATATTCGACAGCTTTCAAGAGACCAAGATATTCACCAATATAAACAGATGTCTCTGGGGGAAGTTTAACTTTTTGAACGATATTATATTGTTGGTGATACACACCTACGCCAACACAACTACTGTTATTATGTTTTGAAGCTTCTGTATATAAAAGGTCCCAACCTTGCCAATGTGAGTTAATTTCATAGTTAAATTGTGAATTATGATGAATGCTTTTTTATTAATGTTCAAGTTATAAATAATGTTCGGATTCAATATCAGTGAAGTAAATGTTGACTGAAAAAAAGGATGACAATTTAGTTACAGGAGTCTTCATGCCTAGATATTTCCTAAGTGTCGCGACACATCTGCGGAACGTACGGCGCCGAACGTTCGGATAAATACGCTCGCAGTGTATTTCAAGTTCTCTATGACACATCAGCCGAAATTACGCCGCGTTCGGCGTAGTGCCTAACCTTCCTTCGGGCGATTTTTTCAGCTAAAACGCATTTAATGTATTTTGCATAGCAAGCGACACATCACGCGACGCGTTGCGCGACCGAAAGTTCGGCGGGCGGCAGACGTACCTGAACGTTCGGCGTGTGTTGTGCATCGCGCGCGTGGAGGTAGCAAAGAGCGGCAACGTCGCTTTCTATACTATAGCACGCCACGCACACGCTCAACACTCGCTCGTTGGCTTTGCTGTAGACACGTTGTTTTTCGACAAGAAATATGTTTGATTCAGAAAAATTAATATTGGAAGTTCAATTACGACCATGTCTATGGAACATAAGTGAGAAATCGTATAGCGATCGTTTGGCAAAAAGACTTGCATGGGAAAAAAATGCTCAAGAATTTAACGAGGATTGGAGTTCATACACTATCAAAAAGAAAAATGAAACAAGTAAGCTCTTATTAAATTTATTTAAGTACAAGGTTTTTAATTATTTCCTGTTTTATAAATGAAATTGTATTAGGCGTCACAATTCGGAAGTTCAAACATTCACTATGGGTGCGCCCACCACCGGGCCCTACACCCTCCACTGACCCTCGGATCTGATAACTCATAATTGCGACAACAGGCACTTGCACTAACTACAATCGCCATGAGAAACCAGACCCGAGCACCTAGCATGCAAGACGATACATTGCACCATTCCGAAATCAAAAACTAGATAAATAATCTACATATGTTTCGCCAACAACCGTGGCACATACGGATGTAACTATTCCAATTGATTCTTTCCATCCATGGCAACATAAGCTAGCAGCATACAAATCAATGATACACAGGTTAGTAACATTACCGCTTAATAACTTTAATTATGTTAAAGAAATAAATACTATTATACAAATAGCCAGATCAAATGGATATAGTGCACAACTAATTTATAACCTCATTGATAAAAAGAAAAACATTTTAGTTAAACAAATGTTGTACCCAAAAATAGAGGAGATTACAAATATTTATACTGGTAGTTTACCATATTTTGGCTATATCTCAGAAATGATTGCAAAATCATTGAAAAAACAAAACATCTTGGTGGCTTTTAAGACTTTTAATTCTTTAAATAGATTAATTAACACAAAACAAATATTACCAATTGATAAAAAATCAGGAGTTTATAGCTTGCACTGTCCTGACTGTAATTCTGTTTATATAGGTCAAACGGGTCGTAACTTCAAGATTAGATACCAAGAACATTTGGCAGCTTATAGGAACAATTTCCCTGAAAAATCACATTTTGCCAAACACTTGTTAGTTTCAAATCATAAAATTCCAGATGACCACAGTTTTGTTAGTCTGCATACGTGTGAAAAGGGCATTCGTCTATCTATTTTGGAACAGTTGGAGATTTTGAAAGCCAAATATTCTGGTGTAAACCTTTTAAATGAACAGGTTGAATTTTCGTCTCCACTATTAAACTCATTGGCTAGAATAAATAAATTCAATTCAATTCAATTTTGTTTAATGGCCACTATTGTGTCGGGCACAATAATTCCGCCAATGTCACGTAAGAGGAAAATACACGAAGGAGATTGGTCAGCAAAATGAAAAATAATTACATAAGACCAGATTGTACCTAAAACAAAAGAAAACACCACATTTATGTTAGTCAGACGTACACAAAATATAATTGTTAATATGACAGATAAATCTACTTTCAAATACAATACAAATATATCTATATTAAAATTAATACATACATAAATAAACCTAAATATACTTTACAATTTAATACTATTAATTTTGACAAAATGAGCCAGAACTTTTATAAAAGGAGTATGAACAAGGGACAATAAACAATTAAGGTTAGTAGGGAGAGGAATTTCAGGTGGAAGGAAGTGATAGAGGGAAGGGGATACATTAGGGCAATTGAAGAAGATGTGGTCCACAGTGCCTTCTGCCAGGCCACATTCACAGAGTGAATTGTCCCTAACTCTAATTTTAGATAAATGGACCGGTGTGCAAGAATGACCTAGACGGAGGCGACAAATCGTGGATGTAGTTGTCTTGCTAGCGTTCTTATACCTGGAGAACCATGGCTTGCAGGGAATAATGTCCTGAATTTCTCCGAAGTGTTTGCCTTTGGTAAGCCTGCTAACATCCCAAACTTTCTGCCACGATGATGTTAGGCGGATTTTGGAGTGTTCCAAAAGGTCGTGAGCAAATATAACACTATGATCAGGTACTCCTATCCGAGTAGCGGACTTTGCGAGGGAATCTACTGTCTCATTTCCTACGATACCCCGATGACTAGGAATCCAGGCAAGAGTAATGAGGATATTCTGCAAGTGGCAATCATATAAGGCTTCTCTGATATTAAGGATAATAGGAAAATTGGGATTAGTTTTAAAGGGATTGGATAAGATTGATTGGAGGGTGCTTCGGGAGTCAGAGAGGATTATGGAGTTTAATTTATGGGATAAGGAGTATTTAATGGCCTCGAGGATGGCAATGGCCTCGCCAGTAAACACTGAGGAATGGGAAGGACATTTAAAGGAGAGGGCAATTTTATATTTAGGGATCCAAACAGCAGCACCAACATTTCCTTTTTCAGATGGTCTAGAGGCATCAGTAAAGATCTGTAAGTAGTCCTGCCAGTTGTTGTCCATCTCCATTTTGAAGATAGTATTGGCTTCAGGAGCAAATTTTGAGATGCCCAGGTTCAGGAATATGGAGGGTTCGAATATTAAGGACTGGTAGTTTTTGGAGAAAAGGGGGTGTATTTCGGATAGGAAAATAGGATGGGGTAATTGGGAACAGAACCTAGCACTGGCGACCAGAAGCGAAGTTTTGCCTTCGGGTAAAGAAAGACTAGATAGGAGCCGGATTTTGGTATGGAGAGGCTGAGAGGAATTTTGCATGATTTTGAATGTGAATCTATCGGCTAGATATTGTCTGCGAAGTCCTAGAGGAGGTTCTACGCATTCTACCTGCATGGCATTTATAGGAGACGATTTCATAGCTCCCAGGATGATTCTCATGCATTTCGATTGAATTTTGTCAATCGCTTGGAGAGGAGCTTTATTACATGGGATTAGGAGGAATGAACCGTAGTCCAGGTGACTACGGATGATGGCATTATAGAGAATCTTCTGGGTAAACGGGTGAGATCCCCACCACACACCCGAGAGAGCTCTAAGGATGTTAATACCCCTTTCGCATTTCTCAACGATGTACTTAAAGTGTTGTTCACCAGTAAGTCTGCCATCAAGGATGATACCCAGGAATTTAACCGACCTGTGGACCGGAATCGAACGACCCTGTATAGCGATATCGACAGGAGGTATTGTTCGTTTCCTGGTAAATACTACAACCGAGCTTTTAGAAGGGGATAGAGATAGGCCATGATCGATCAACCATGCGTCCAGATAGTGGAGAGCAGAATTGAGTCTAGAGGATGCATCCTCTACCGATTTGAGTGAGATATACAGTGCTAAATCGTCAGCATATTGAAGGATGTTGCAAAAGCTATTAACTGAGCGATCCAGATCGTAGGTGTAGATGTTATAGAGAAGAGGGCTTAGAACGGAACCTTGAGGGAGACCCCTCCAAACTCGTCTATTTGTTGAAACAGATCCCCGAGAGCGAATAGATAAGGTCCTTTCCATTAAAATATTACATATAATGTGGGTCAGCCTCACAGGGAGACTCAGCTGGAGCATTTTCTGCCTGAGCACTGGAAGCAGCACATTATCGTAGGCGGATGAAATGTCTAAGAATACTCCTATTAAATATTCGCTCTTGGAAAAGGTTACGCGAATGTCCGAAATAAGCGTAGATAGGCTATCAAGTGTACCCATGCCTTTCCGGAAGCCAAACTGGGTGCTAGGTAAGAGTTTCCTGCTCTCCACTAACCATTCTAGCCGTCCCTTAATTAGGTGTTCCATCACTTTAAGTAGCACAGAAGATAGTGCGATGGGTCTGTAGGAAGAGGGGTCTGCGGGGTTCTTGCCATGTTTGAGGATAGGGATAATGACTTGGGTTTTCCAGGATTCAGGAAGAATTCCTGAGAGGAAAAAGGAATTAATTAAATCTAAATAGAGGATATGTGCCTGATGGCTGCATTTTAGAATAAAGGAGTAAGGGATGCCATCAGCACCTGGGGAAGAGTCTACTAGACCCTTAAGCGCACGCTTAAGTTCACCAATACTGAAGGGATGGTCCATTTCATCTGACGATGAAATGGACGAGAGAGGAAGAGGAACAGAATTTAGTGGCGGGGCTGAGGGAGGAGCGATTCTATCTGCAAACCCATCGAGCCACAAGGAAGGATCGCTAGAGGACAGGTCAGGCACTGCAGAGGCTGAGGAGCGGAATCTTTTAATTTGTTTCCAGACGACGCCTGGTGGAGTCCTGGGGGACAAATTCGTACAAAAGCGGGCCCAACCTTCTTTCTTTTTCCGTGCCAAAAGTCTCCTAGTTCGTGCTGCCGTCTGCTTGTAATAAAGAAAGTTATCTAGAGTCATGGAAGAATCATACAGTTTTTCAGCGTTTCGTCTTTCCTTAACCATGTCGGTGCACTCATGATCCACCAAGGAGGAGAGGAGTATTTTCGTCGAGAGGAGCTTTTGGAAGGAATATGAGAATCAGCTGAGGAGATAAGGGAGTCTGTGAAAAGGGAGTAGTTTTCTAGGGAGTTTAAACTGGATGTGGGGGGGATCGAAGAGATTTTTGTATCAACAGTAAGTTGGAAGGCAGACCAGTCTGCTGCGTCCAACTTATATTTTAAAAGCGGGAGGTGATCTAAAGGAGCGGGCGAGGAAGAAGACATTGAAACAAGGATGGGATAATGATCTGAACCGGTGGTAAAAGGTAGACGAACCCATGATAATTGAGGATAGAGCGATGGAGAACAAGCAGTAAGGTCCACTGCAGTGCGTGGGTTTTGGGTAATAGGATCAACCCTGCGAGTCGGTGATCCATCATTCATGATAACAACATTGATTTGATCGAAAATGTCCAATAGGTTAGTTGCAAATGAGTCACAGTAATAACATCCCCACATGGTGTGGTGAGTATTAAAATCACCCAAGACAAGGGAAGGGGAGGGAAGTGTGGTCAAAATGGAAGATAGTTCTGGGGCGAGAAGAGAGGAAGGGTTAGGGATATACACAGACACAATAGCAACGCCTAGAGTTTTCACTGCTACTGCATTGATATCCTGACTGTGAGATGGGAGAGGGATTTGGGAGAAGAAGAGGTTGTGTTTTATTAGGAGGACACTACCTCCATACCCGTCGTCTCTGTCATCCCTTAAGCAGGAGTAACCTGGAAACCTAAAATGGGCACCAGGAAACAGCCAAGACTCAGAGATGGCAATGACATCAGGGTTATGTTTTTGGACCAGAAGGGTCAAGTCATAACTTTTGCGTCGAATGCTTTTAGCATTCCATTGAAGTATCTTGAATGGATGCATTTTTCGCTATGTTAGCAATTTGGTGAAGTTGTGAGGCAACGTGGGACGGTAAACATTCATTATAACTACTTAGGAAGTTTAAAATGGAGGTTAATAAATGCTGGACTATATTAACATTGAGGGATACAGGGAATGGGTTGGGGTCATTGGGAATAGCAGAACCATTAGGAAGGGAGGATGAGGGGGTGCTAACAATAGACTGATGAGCAGCCTTATCGTAGCCCTTACCAATTTGGGGACGTTGACGAGTGGGGAGGAACACAGTTTTCCTATAGGACTTGGATTGCTGGGAGGGAGTGACCTGGGATAAAGATCTTGAAGGAGGGGAAGGAGCTGCTGCAGTCATTTCTGCGTATGAACGCCGAACTGACGGAAATTGGGAGGAGGCTTCAGCATAGGAGACACAATCTTGGGACATTGTTTGTTTGATTGCTTTTTGCCTAGATTGCTCCGGACAAGACCGGCTCATAGCAGAATGGAGACCAGAACAGTACAGGCAGGTTATATTCTCTTCAGGAACTGTACATGAGTCACCAGAGTGGGGCTGAGCACATTTGAAACATCTTGGCTTAGACCTACACTGTGCCTTGACATGCCCAAATCGGCAACAATTCATACATTGAATTGTTGGCAACTGGTACATATCAACGGGCAGTGAGGTGTGGTAGCAGAATACTCTAGATGGGAGTACTTGACCTTTAAATGTGAGAACAACTGTTTGGGTTGGGACCCAAGCAATTGTGCCCTCATCTACAGTCTTTCTATTCAATCTACGGGCCTTGAGGACAATACCACATCCAGTTGGTAACACTAATGAGTCTACTAGTTCCTCCATTGATAAATCAATGGGAACACTTTTGACAATACCCATGCGAGTGATGTTATAAGTTGGTATGATGGCAGAGTAATTGTTCATACCTAATATCCGGTTGGCAAGGAAATCATTTGCAGCAGAAGCGGTAGTAAATTGAACAGCAATCCTATTCCGACCAACACTCTTGACACCGTCGCAAACTATGTTCTTCACTTTATTATTCACCAAGAACTGGCCGAATTTGATGGGGCGAAGGTAAGTACCATTAGAAGGCTCATCTACTTCCCGAGAGACATGTATAATATAAGGTCCCTTGTCGTCATTCGTGTATTCTTTCACACCCTGAGATAAGCTAGGATGGATGTAAATATTATTATGAGTTGAAGTCTGATTATTGGTAGATGGGTCAATAATAGTTTTTTTGGATGGGATGGGTAATTCAACGTTACTTAATCTCTTTCGAGATTCCAAGGAGAAAAGTGGGGGGGAAAGGCAGTTTTCGGGAGTCTTAAGGGGGTCATTCTGTGGATCCGGAGGATCCGGAGGTTTCGGCGGAATATTCATACTAAAGTATAGTATGGAAAGGAATTTTAGTAAACCAACTACTTACCTATGGACAAAACACAAACAAACACTATTTAGACACAATGCTAGTATTCAAAATATATGAAAAATACTCTAAAAACCAAAAATCTCGCTAACACGTGTGTTAACCAACTCTCGCGAAAACGGAATCCAGAATAAATAAATAAACAGTAACCTTAGAATGTAGTGGCTTGTCAATGTCAATAACAATTTTTGTTTTTGTAGGCAATGGAATATGTTGTTGCATACATCCTTGTTTTTCTTTACTAATTTATCAATATTTTGGTGAATTTTTGAATTTTTTCATTTAAATTTAATTAATTCACCCAATACTATTTGGTTTGTGTGCACAAATAGTATATATTTATTTGAAATATAAATAATGGTGGGTAATTATTTATATATTTTTTAATACTTAGTAGAGGGTAGTTAATTCTGTGTAAGTAATGTGTTGGGTTTTAGAGGTTTATAATAATTAGTGGTTTACTAATTTATTAATTTCTATAATCCTGAGGATGCCACGGTTGTTGGCGAAACATATGTAGATTATTTATCTAGTTTTTGATTTCGGAATGGTGCAATGTATCGTCTTGCATGCTAGGTGCTCGGGTCTGGTTTCTCATGGCGATTGTAGTTAGTGCAAGTGCCTGTTGTCGCAATTATGAGTTATCAGATCCGAGGGTCAGTGGAGGGTGTAGGGCCCGGTGGTGGGCGCACCCATAGTGAATTATTACCTGATCAAACGAACTTACCTGAAGTGAAATTCGATCTTAATTATCTTGACTTCGTCGAGGAGATTTATTTTTACCATGTAGTAGCCCAGCTACACGAACTATATTTCGCACATAGCCTTCAGCGTCGTAAAAAAAAACTAGAAACTACCTACATTGCCCTCGCCCGTCCCAATTCATATTTCAGAGAAAAAAAAAGTAATAGATCAAGCATGTACCTATGGGAGAGTATCTACTTCGTTAGATAGAGGGAGGGAGGGACCCTAAATTTCTATTTCTAATATACATAAACGATCTTCCTGACATAACTAACCATAAATGTAGTTTATTCGCCGACGATATAGCTATACTAATAAAACAAAACAAAGCAATCGATTTTGAAAGTGATATAAATAATACCATTAATGATGTAGTTAAATGGCTAGAGCTAAATAACTTGCGTGTCAATTTGGAAAAAACTACCTATATACGATATCACAGAAACCTAGAGTCAAGGCTTAATCAAATAATTATACACCATAACAATAATGAAATAAAACAGTCTGAAACAGTAGTTTTCTTGCGTATTACACTAGATCAACAGCTCTCTTGGAAACCTCATGTAGAGAAAATAGGTAATAAAATAAATAGATTCATTTATGCACTTGGTAGACTACGAAATATAGCGGACCAAAAGACTGCATTATTAGCCTATCATGGGCATGTTGCTTCAGCATTGCGGTATGGTATTATAATATGGGGCAACTCGGTAGATATCACAGATTTATTTAAAATTCAAAAAAAATGTATCCGTTCCATATGTGGAGCCGGACCAATTGACTCATGTAGACCGCTTTTTGTAAAATTGAAACTGTTAACCTTAACTAGTATGTACATTTATGAAATTTGTATCTTCATAAAGCTAAAGATTATTGTACAAATCGATCCTGCCAGATTACTTTTCCTTCATTATTGAAATATTCCATAAATATTTGCCTTACTGTAGTGCCCGTTGATATGTTTTGAAGTCTTGATTCAGACTCTATGGAATCTAAACAGTGTTCGAAAAATTGATCCCTATAGTTGTATCCATCACGCCTCCTGACATAGTTGTGAAGTACGCACGCTGCTTTTACAATGTGCGTAGCAAAATTAGGGTTTACCAAAAGTGGCGTGTGCAGAACTCTCCATTTATTACAAAGAACGCCAAATGCGCATTCTACAGTCCTTCGCGCTCGGCAAAGACGATAATTAAAGATGCGTTTTTCTTTAGCTATAGCAGTTCCCGGGAATGGTCTCATTAAGTTTTTGTCAAGCGCAAATGCTTCATCGCCAATGATTACAAAGGGAATCTTTGGACCGTGTGAATTGGGCAGTTTTCTATTCGCTGGTAAATTTAAAAGTCCTCTGCTCAGTCTCATACTTAAATTCGATTTTTTGAAAATAGTACTGTCACCCTCTTTACCGTAAGCGCCCACATCAATCATGGAAAATAGTAGATTTGCGTCAGCCAGCGCCATCAAAACAATGGAAAAATATTTTTTATAATTGTAATAACGAGAACCAGATAGTGCTGGGCAATCAATGCGTACGTGCTTGCCATCAAGGGCACCGATGCAATTAGGAAAGTTTGTCAAAGAGTAAAATCCTTGTGCTATAGCAAGCCACATCTCTTCAGTAGGTTCAGGCATTTCTGTTAACTGCAAATTCTTCCAAATCGCAATACACGTATCTTGGACTATTAAGGCAATTGTAGAGCGCCCCATTAAAAAATCCAGAGCTAAACTTTGAAAGCTCATCCCAGTAGACAAATATCTGAAAAACAATTATTCATAAATTATTATCGGTTAACTAGGTATTTATTTCATACTAAACTTTTACATTTATTATATTAGTGTGATTTTTATGTACAATAACTTTTTCTTTCAGTTGGTGATTTAACCAAGAAATGGGAACATTTGAGGGACTACTATGTGAGAGAAAAGAAAAAGCAAAACTTGAGAAGTGGCAGTGCGGCGCCTAAGAAGAGAATTACTCCATACTTCGAGATGCTTTCTTTTTTGAGTGTTATTTTACAAAGTCGTGAATACAGAAGGCAATCTTGAATTGCCCGATGAATTAATTAGCGACAATTCGAGTGAGCCGCCGCCGCCTCCAACTGGTACTCCACCGCCACCTGCACCAACGTCATCAAACTTGTCAACGTCAGACCCCAAAAAAATTACACCCTTTCAAAAATCTTTATTACAAAAAATTGATTCGGTAGACAAAACTGCAGATGATCCTGACAAGAATTTCTTACTCTCTATTTTACCCGACATGAGGTCCATGGCCGATAGGGAAAAATTTGAATTTAAATTTGAAATAATGTCCGCAATAAAGAGGATCAAGTATAACTACCAGGTTTCAGAATACTCTCCAATGTCGTCGACTAGAGCACATAATACCTATGAGTACCGTCCGACCAGCATCGCGAGTACCTCCAACAGTTCAAATACACATTATGGTTATACCACTCAAAGACAAAGTTCAATTGATATCGGTTCACCTGCTATGACGGAATTGTCACTTGGAATTGAAGACTTGGATGAGATATTAAATAATGAAACTTCACCTAACAATGAAGATAATGAACCATCTCACGGTGCGTGAGATGCGCTTACGTAAAAAATATTAAAGATGTAAACTTAAGTATATGTAGTGTTTTTTCGTTTCTAAGTAATATAAATAAACAATTTAAATCACAATATATATTTTATTTTCTTACCTTATCGTGACCATTAATCGCTCTGTCGGTGAAATAGAATCCCTGAACCTAGTACATTTTTTCAAAATATCGTTACTAGTGAGAAATAGCAAATCATCAAAAGATTGAATTGACATCCGAAAATATTTAAAAAACTTATCAGAATAGGATCTGTACTTTGAATATTTTTGAAATTGACCTTCTTGGATTCTCATTGTATTTAGCGGATGCACCCAAAAGTGTTTCTTATTTACTTCTTCTTCTTCTAAGCCTTCTATAATAGCTAATATTCTAATTAAATCCATTTTTCTGGGCAGTTCAGGTACGTCACAACAACCGCACACCATAAAGTGTCGACACAGACTGACGACGACGCCGCGTAACTTTCCGTCGCGTAGCGCGCTGAACAAGACGCCGCGTTTTGACCGTTTGGTTTGTCATAACAACTGAATATTTCGACTGACACTTCAGCCGCTGAACTTTCGGCGCCGTACGTCCCGCAGATGTGTTGCGACCCTAAAGCTAATGACTAATAATGGTAGTCCTCTCTTTAAAAAGTAAGGTGATATGTACGTTAGATTGTTAAGCCATTCTACTTTTGAAAGTACAGGGTAACGATCAATTTGAACACATTTAAAAATAAACCTGTCGCACAAATATTGTCGACGTAAATGTAAAGGGGGTCACATTCAACCTGCATTGCGTTAATTGGACTTGATTTCATGGCACCACTTACAATTCTGAGGGCCTTAGATTGAATGGCATCCAAACTCTTAAGGCCAGCTGCACTAGCTGGCTCCAATAGGAAGGTTCCATATTCCAAAACATTTCTTACAAGAGCCTTATAGAGCAGCTTTAAAGGGAAAGGATGGGCACCCCACCAAACACCCGAGAGACACCTAAGTATATTCAAATTTCGTTCACACTTTGCAACAATGTATTCACAATGAGCAGACCCGTCAATTTAGAATCGAGAATAAATCCCAACGATGTTATATTAGATTTAGAAGGAATTCGGGAGTTATTCATTGTGACATTGTAAACTTAAACACCTATATTGCCAAAAGATAGTGGTAAATCATTGGTATAAATGTTATACAATAAGGGACTCAATACAGAACCTCGAGGGAGACCTTTCCAAACAAGTCTGGTATATTTAGTAGAATCATCCATAACTACGCTTATTTGTCTTTCATATAGGCTGTTGTATATGTAATTGACCAAGAGAGGAGAGACGTTTAACTTGCGGAGTTTATTTATTAATATATCTATTAGAACATTATCATACGCGGAATTTATGTCCAGAAAACAAGCTATAATGGATTCGTTGTTAGCAAAAGCTATACGAACATCTCTGGAAATAATACTTATATTATCAATTGTACTTCTACCCTTCCTAAAGCCAAATAGACTATCAGATAATAGACCATTTCTCTCCATATACCACTCAATCGATTCTTAATTAGGTGTTCAGAAATTTTGAATAAAACAGGTGAAAGAGTAATCGGTCTGTAGGAACGAATATCATCAGATCGTTTGCCCGGTTTCAAAATAGGAATTAGAATTTGACTTTTCAAGGCAGAAGGGATATTGGATGAAGAAACTATAGAATTTATTACTTTTAAGTAATATAGCAAAGAATCATCGCACAAGTTGGCCAGAAATGAATATGGTATGCCATCATTACCAGGCGAAGAATCTCTTACATGGGACAGTACACCTTTAAGTTCTTCAATAGTGAATTCAGAATTCAATTCATGATCAGCTTCGGATATCTGAGATGGTTGAAAAGGACAAATATATCTTGATGGTACAAAGGGAGGAGCTATGTTATCCAAAAATGGATCAATTAAGTTAGGCGGAATAACTTTAGATGAATCTGTAATACCTAATCTAAATCTTTTAATGTTTTTCCAAACCTCAGATGAATGAGTATTTGGAGAAACGGATAAACAAAACTTCCTAGACCCGTCATATTTTTTTCTTTTAAAAAAGTTTTTTTGTTGATGCTATGACAGCTGAAAGTAGCCTAAAATTTTCAGGTGTCATATCATCACAATATCTTTTTTCTGCTACTTTTCGCTCCCTTACTGCTACCGTACATTCCCAATCCCACCAAGGAGGAGTAGGAATTTTACAAGATCTATAGGTAGAAGATTTACTAGGGAACACCTCATTAGCTGCTTCTAGGAGTAATTGAGAAAACGCTTCAGCACATGGCGTTTGTTCATCTAAGTTTATGTGTGGCAAGCGTGATATCTTTTGCCTTACAGTATCCCTATATTTATTCCAGTTGGATTTGATTAAAATATGGCGCAGAAATGGTGATCTTTTAGAAGATTGATATTTTTTTAAAGGAAATTTTATTATAATGGGGAAATGGTCGCTGCCGAATGTGGAAGAATATGTATACTAATCTAAAGATGAGGCAAGAGATGGTGTGCAAAAAGAAAGATCAACAGAACTACAGCCGGATTCCATAAGACGCGAACCATCATTTAGTAGACAAAAGTTGTTTGATTCTAAAATGTCTAACATCTTGATACCAAAATTATTTGTAATGGAGTTTCCCCATGCTTCATGTCTTGCATTAAAATCTCCCAAAACAATAAAGGGTTTTGGAAGATAAGAAATTATCTGGTAAATTTCCCTAAAAATTGAAGCACTAGGATGTGGAACATAAACTGACATATAACATATGTTTTTATGGATTATAGCTGTTGTAGAGAAACTATCACTGTGTGATGGAAGATCCAGAATTGAGTAGCATAAATTATTTTTTATGAGGATGGCTACTCCACCATATCCGTCAGACCTATCACTCCTGAGGCATGAATAGCCAGGTATTTTAAAAAATTGATGTGGTAAAAGCCAGGTCTCGGATAAGGCTAGTATACAGGGTGTAACAAAAAGGGTATGTTAAGCGAAAAGCTATGTAAATAGCCCACTGTTGAGAACCTATCCACAAAATTTGAGACCTGAAATCACATGTTTATTATTCCCGATAGTATGGAGAATTTTTAAATATGTCAGGAATTTTCATACAATCTCGAAAAATAAAAATGTGATTTCGAGTCTCAAATTTTGGAAATAGGTTCTCTATAGTGGGCTATTTACATAGCTTTTCGCTTAACATACTCTTTCTGTTACACCCTGTATATGGTTCAAATTTATTGATTAAATATATAACATCAAACTTTTTATTAATTACACTTCTGATGTTCCATTGGATTATATTATATATTTAAGTTCTGAATGCCACGTTTGCTCTTCTGTTCACATTTTACCGTCGACTTGTACTATTGTACACAAATATACACAGTGATAGTGACCCTAATGACATAGTAAAATATGTAGCGGATCATTTCGATAAGGCTTATAGTGATAGTACCTATAAAACTATAGCAAACAAACAAAGTAAGCGCAAGGCGTGTAAATGGGCCAACCAGCGACTGGTACAGATGTGCAACAAACGTGACGAGCTTTTTAACATATGGTTAAAAGATACTAGCATATCAAGTAATCGTCTACTTTATAACAAATATAGAAATAAGACAAATAAATATGTTCAATATTTAAGGAATAAATCTATAAAAAATGATATAAAACAAAACTATAACAACACAAGGAAAATTTGGGAAATAATAAATTCATTGACTGGGAAAATAATAGAATCCATTGATAAAAAAATCATAAAACTATTTTAAATCAGTTCAAAAGATCTAGCTAATAACTTTAGTACACAGTTTGAAAACAATGTTAAAAATATCTGCTCCCCATGTTATAAACTACTATTAAATCCCGATACATATGAAAACAATACTAACCTATCTATCAGATTACCTAAAGCGCGGATAAAAGTAGTTGAGCGCATAATAAGAGAAATAAATGTAAACAAAAGCCCTGGGTATGATGGCATACGTGCAAAAGATATGAAATACATACAAACTAACTTAACTCCTGTCATTACTCACCTCATAAACTGCTGCATAAGCACATCTTTGTATCCCGACGTCCTTAAAATAGGTATTATACGACCAATATTCAAAAAAGGCAATCAAAACGACTATAACAATTACAGGCCTATAACTATCTTGTCTTGTTTAGATAAAATAATTGAGCGGTATTTGGGAAATGAAATCAGCAAATTCCTACAACATAACAATATTATTCACAGTAAACAATATGGTTTCCAAAAGAACAAAAGCACATCGCAATTACTTAGTCTCTTTACAAACGAAGTTAATAACTATCTAGATAATAAAATGCATGTATTAGTAATATTTATTGATTTCAGTAAAGCTTTTGATGTCTTAAATTACATAACATTATATAAAAAGTTATCACAAAACGGGATACGAGGTCCGTTATTAAATTTACTAAAAAATTACCACACAAACAGACTAACAATGGTTAAAATAAATAATGTCTTTAGCGATAAAATCATGACAGACAGAGGCACAGCATAGGGATCAATTCTCGGACCTACAGAATACTTAATTTATGTCAATGACATGTGTAATACGATAAAAGAAGGCTCTGTCTACCAATTCGCAGATGATACTTGCTTGCTGGTTGCCCATAGGGACATTAATATGGCTCAACATGCCTTACAATCAAACTATGACACACTCTGTAAATGGGCTCACGATGTTGGCTTAGTTATCAACTCGCAAAAGACAACACTTATGCACATACATTCTTCTCAAAATATAGCACCAAATCCGCCCAGCATTATCAGTCATGGTCACCACTGCCTTCATGTGTCATGTTGTGATAATTCATGTCTTCCGTTAAAACTTGTTAATGAACATACTTATATTGGGCTCGTGATTGATAGTCGATTCTGCTGGGGACCACATAAGGATAGAGTATGTGCAAAACTTAGATCTATAATGAGTAAGCTTTATATATTAAAGTACAAACTACCATATAAAACACTCAGACTGTTATACATGGCCCTAGCGGACTCGTCTGTGGATTACGGGCTAACTAGCTATGGAAGAACTTATATAAAACGTATCTGCAGGATATCCATAAACTGCAAAATAAAATGCTTAAAATTATTGTACCACGCCACATAAAGAACCAATATAAAAATGGCAAAATTAACATATTCAAATACTGCAAAGTGATGGATGTTTTTGATAAATTTAAGTACTTGCTCTTAACAGAGATGCATGATCAGAGTTTACTTATCTGCAAAAGCCGTATTAACAGACTCAGACAGTTAAAATATAGCGAAAAGTATGTACTGCCTGCTACAAGTAACCTATATGGTACTAAAACTTACAAATACTTAATACCGCACATTGTTAATGAGCTGCCGAATGACCTTCAGGAGTTATACTCTAAAGATAAGAAATACAAACGTAAGCTAAAACATCACTACCTAGGACCTTCGGCAGCTTATGGTCATTCTAGTGATAAATGATTAACTAATTAGATACTTTTTCTGGCCGCGTAAAGGTGTGACTCGTTATGTATTGCATAAACCCTAGAGGTTTTTTATACATAATAGTAAAAATAAACTGCATTGTATCAAGTGTAATGAACAAAATAAATGAAAAAAAAAAAAAAAAATATTTTTTTATATTTTATAGTTTAGTTTAGTAGATACTTATTTGACATTGACTTGTACTCTGTATACACATTTTTATTTATACAGTTTAAATTTGACATGGACCTGTACTTACTTTGTGTAAGTGGGTATGTAATTTATATGAATTTAAATTAATTGTGTTATGATAATTGAATTTATACACACTAAGTGAGTTAAGTGCTACTATGATTATCTAATATCTAATCCAATGTAAGATTCTTTTGTTAATATGTTACTTAGTTTTGACTGTGTCGCTGGGAGTTTTCTTGCTATTTCTTCTTCCAAGCAGTGACACTCCACTGAGATAGTGTAACAGTACTAATAGTAGAATCATGCGGTGTGTCAGACCTAACTTATGCCTGACAGACCGTAACAAATCGCACCTTGAGGTGGTGACCGTTGCCAAAGCAAAAGCTTTGCGATTTATTTATTTTTGGGTTGTTTAAATTCACCTCCTTTTTTGTTTGGTAGCGGTTTCATTTTTGGGGTGCGAACAGAGAAAGTAACATATAATTAGACAATCGACAAACAAGTTGTTAATGCTTTCATGTCGAATAAATGATTTTGAATTTGAATTATTGTCCATTGTTGTGTTGATTTTTTGTAATAGAGTTAGTCAAATACGAGTAAGCTGCGTGGTACGGTTCCAAATATTTACTTTCAGCTAGGAAGTTTATTAAATTTATTATCACATCTACTACAGGCACTGTATCATTACGGAGATCAGTAGTATTACTTTTCAACGCAACACCATTTGGAGATGCAAAGTTATTAAAATCATTAACTAAATTTTTGTGGAAGGACCTGTCATAAGATTTTCCCGGAATGAAAGGAGTTCTTGGTTTACTAAATACAGTTTTTTATAATGATTTGAAGGAGAAGAGTTGGGTGAACTGATTTTTGAGTACGGGCAGAATCTAATACACCAGCGAAAGATTTTGTTACGGGGGATGTAATTTTTAAGCCTCAGCATAAGAAGTATAGTTCTGAGCCATATATTTTTTCATGTTACGTTGTCTCTGCAACTCTGGACACACTTTGCTAATGGCAAAGTGGGACCCATTGCATAAACAACAAATAGAGCATTCATCATGAATAGTACATGAATTTCCATCATGAGAGCCACCACATTTATAACATCTGGGTCATCTACACTGCAACTTTGTATGCCCATATCTGCAGCAATTGTAACACTGGATTGTGGGGATGTGTAAAATTCAACTGGCAAAGCGTTATAGCACATAAATATTCTTTTAGGGAGAATTTGACCATCAAAAGTAACAACAACAGATTGAGATGGCTTCCACGAAGGAGCACCATCTACAATGACTTTAAAATTCAAGCGCCTAATTTTGACAACATTACCACAACCTACTGGGACACTGATGTTTGCCATTACATCTTCATCAGACCAATCCGACGGAACTCCTCGCACCAAACCCATTCTTGTCACGGAATAAGAAGGAATTAAGGCTCTATAATTATTTTCAGTTAGTAAATTGCTGTTTATAAATTAATTAGCATCATTGTAATCCGAAAATGAAATTGTAATTTTATTTCTACCTAATCTCTTAATGCTACCATTAACCCGGCGAGCATGTGGAGGGGTCAATATGACCCTACACATTTTTAATTAAGTGTAGTTCTGTTTTTTGACGTCGTACGATTTTGGGCGTCTCAGTAGCTGTTGCTAAGAGACCCGCCCGTGAGCCACACACCGATACTCAATTGGCCGGCGCCTGCGACTGGAGTTACACGTGCTTGAAGTCAAAAAGGGTAAATATGACCCTGCGACGTTGCATATTTGTGCGACGTTTCAAACATATATTTTCATTAAATATAATTATATTTTCAGTTGTTTTTGTAGAAAATGAGTAATAGGGAACGTGATGATAAGCGCATACGTCAAATTAGGCCGTATGCTTATTACTGAACACTTGAGGGCCCGGAAAGAAATACCTAAATTGCCGAGACAGCTACGTAAAAGAATCAGAGAATTCAGTAGAGAACCTGCACAAGAACCGTCTGTCAGGGTTCCAGGTGGGCGAAAAAGGTGCCAAGTGTGTCCTTATGCTCGACATCGGAAGACAGGCAACGTTTTCGAAGACTGCCATAAGTACATTTTTTCAGAACACACTGTTTCGTTTTGCCAAGAATGTTCTGCAATAACAGACGATAATCTTGAGTAGTTTATAAGACTGATGTGTAGATTATAAGTGAAACTGATTGATCTCATTATAATGTACCAAATTATCCTATAATTATTGAAAGTTAATTTTTTGTTTTTGTTTTATAATTTTAAAACGCAGTGCCTTGCTAAATTGAATTATTTTTAGACCTTTGCTAAAATTAATATAAAAACCATATTTTGTTTTCATCATGTTGTTTTTTTAATCAAAATCCTGAGAATAATATCCAACTGACATAAATATCTTTAATTTTGTGTAAAAAAATAATTAAAATTCTTTTAAATTTACAATATAAATATGGGTCAAATATACCCTCAACAACCTCCACGTAATTATTTTCACCAGATGCTCGCCGGGTTAATAACATTATAAATGACCTATTCCTGAGAACTTTACCAAACTCTACGGGATGGAGGGAGGTACCATCATTGGGTGATGATTGAACTTTTTGGACCTGTATAGTAAAAGGAGAAATGTCACTGGAAGTGTATAGGGAACGACTAACTTGAGGTTGAGTAATAGGGATTTGTGAAGATACGGGGGCGACAACTGTTGCTGAGCTAGGAGTAGTAGACGTCAGAGCTTTTTCTTTTTCAAGGATCGTGACAGAGGAACAGTGACAATCAGATTCCCGCATTTGTGTATTATTTTTTCTTTGGCGCTTGGCACAATCCTTACAATGTCTCCTCACAGATCGACGCTTCCTATCTGGTCGGCTAGGGATAGAACCATCCGTGTCCACACTAGAGTCATATGGTAATATTATATTATGCTCCACATCTGGAGCTTGAGATCCTCCGGGATCCGGATCCAAGTCCGGAGGTCGATTCATGACATCGAATTAGGACCACCAAAAATAAAAGTAATATAAAAACTTACCAACTACTCGTAAGTAAAACAAACTGAATCTAAATTATTTACATAAAAATATATACAAAACACTACAAACTACAATACTTATCCTATTTAATGGAAATAAAATGAATTATTTTATAAAAAAAACACGTCCGCTGCGACTCGAGTTTCCCGCGCTTTTTCTTTTCTTTTTTTCAATTGTCGTTCATTCTTTCTTTCCTTTTTGACATCAGATGTCATATTAACTGCTCTAACATGACCAGAGAAACAGGATATGATAAACCTATTTATCGACTAGCTGTCTAAATACGATAGATATTAGCCGCCATGTTGAATGTTATCGATACTAATCATTTAATTTTACCTTTGACCTACCTATGTAAACTAAAAACGAGTAAACTAAAACACTAAATTAAAAATATTAAGTTTGGAGCATATAACTGAAAACCTATAGAACCAAAGAATATAATAGGTATTCTCGATTTCTGTAACCTATCTACGCTTATCGCGCACTACAATGTTCATCGATAACAATATCTTGAATTGATATCAAAATTCGATATTTTTTACATCAAAATACAGTCATGCTCGGCGCTATCGATTGTAACCGATGGACATGCTCGCATTTTTATCTACCATTTCGTATCGTGCCGTGTAACGTTACCGGCATGGTTATGTACGCTGTATCGATAAAATTCAAAAGGGCGGCTATATTTATCGTATTTTGACAGCTAATTATCGATAAATTGACTTATCATATCGTGTATCGCTGGCCGTGCTTACAAAATTTCAATATCATTAATGACCCGGTAGCTCAGTGGTTAGAGCGATTACCGGCACGGTATGCAGTGGTCGTGGGTTCGATTCCCACTCGGGTGAAGAATTTTTTCCATTTCATTATTAATAATTTTATAATAAATTATTTTGTTGTAGACTGGTGGCGGAAAACCAGATTTCATTCCACCAGATGAAATCTTCAGGTGTACTAGGATCGACTTGTACGGAATTTGAAGTTCCGTTTGGTGGTGATGGAGTAGGTGACATTACTGATATTGTATCTCAGATCTAGATGTTTGTGATGAAATTCAAATCACAGAAAGACCTAACTCAGATGATGCAATAGTAAACATCCCTTGTGAACCACTTTTGCCTCCAGCTACAAGTACCTATCCTTCTATGTAGTATTTTTTTTGTGTTTAAACAGTCATAAATATTATTGTGGCTCCATATTATTGTATTCCTTATTGGCTATTAATAAATTAGTAAAATATAATAAATACTTATATAAACCCATACATGGGTATAACCCAATGTAGACATTAATTATTCTATTTATACACATTGTTATAATATTTTTTATTTAAGCAAACAAGAGGAAAATAGACTTTAGTCCCCTGGCTGGGACTTTGGGGAGCTCCGACGATAAAAAAGGTGCAAAATATATATACGGAATGACCTCCATGTCTAAGCCCCTGCAAAGCAAAGGTATAATCCCTACTTTATATTAAGAGTGTTTACATGTAAGGGTGTTTCATACAAACCACAAAGTTTTTTTGAAACCAATCCTATTCTATGTGTAATTTAATATTAATATGGGGAATTAAAATTTGCTTTAACTTAGCAGTACATTAAGTTTTACAACAGTACATTAAGTTTTAATTACTAATTAATTACTTTAATTACTAATTAATTATTTTATATTTTTTCTAATCTGAACTTTTTTATTTCAGCCAAGAAGTTTAAAAGTAGCCAAGATGATGGACGGCTTCAACGCAATTTGGCTATAACAAAAAGACAGAAAAACTTGATTTGGAAATTAATATTCTTAAAATGGAGTTAGCTTATAAGGAAAATAATTCGCTGGTTTGCGAGAATAGCGACGGAACTAAAAATGATTGATTTTAAAGAATGGCATTTTTAAATTTCTTTGTAAATATTTTAGTGCATACCGCAAAATGTAAATGATTTATTGAGGGATAGACTTTGCTAATTAAAAGAAAATTTATCGTAGTATAAAAAAACATAAAAACATTTTAGAACTTTTATTTAAATTTAGGTATTGAATTGTATCAGGCGTCACTATTCGGAAGTTCAAATCTCTATTGAGGGACCGCCCGCCACCGGGCCCTATACCCTCCGCTGACCCTCGGATCTGCCAACTCATAATCACGAACACAAGACACTACAGTCGCAACGTGAAGCCAGATCCAAGCACCTAGCATGCAACCATAAATACATAGCTGCTAATCCGAAAACCAATTAAAATTTTAATCGACATATGTTTCGCCAACACCCGTGGCATCATCAGGATTAGTTTTCCATGTTAGTTCTATCTACCGAACCATGTTAGTTAGTGGATGATCATGAGTAGGCAGATCCGACGGTCAGCGGAGGGTATAGCGCCCGGTGGCGGGCGATCCCTCAATAGAGATTTAAATTTAGGTATTTAAACCCTGTTTTTCAAAATAAATGAAATAAAAATAAACGTGAATTCTTCTTAATTCCAAAACAGGAACATTAATTCTTAAAAGGAAATCTAAGTAAAATAAATCATTTACTTATTTTACAACCCCTCATAAAATAGGGATGTTTACTATGGTTGAATTTTAATGACATTTTATGCTTATCAGAATAAATCATTAAAATCATACCTATCTGTAAAATTACAATTTGATTAAGTGTCCAAATGAGGTAGTAATAAGCCTTCAAAGTTAAGTGGGCAAGTCCATTTTTCAAATGTAAAATTAATTGAAAATTACAAAATCACATATCCACCTGCATCATTTACAGCAACTTTTGCTTTGTGACCATATTTATAAACGCAATATTTAAAATAGCTGCAGAACAAAAGTTCTTTTACGCGCATACAAGTTACGAAAGAGTGACGTCATAATTGTGTAGGCGTTTGTATGGAGCGTTTTTTGGCAAGTCTAAAATTGTGATTTTGAAATCGTTATATCCCGGAAAGTTTTCACATTAGCGAAATTTTTCTTTGGCAAATGTTTCTTTTATTTTATGATTTTTCTATATAAATACAAATAAAAAAACCGTAAACATCCCTATTGTCGATAATAGTTTGGAATTATATTTTTGTTAACTAAATCTACTATTCCCCTCTTCTTATTTTCTGAGATTCCGTTTTTTTTTTTATAAGCAGATTGCAATCTGTAATTTATTTTCGTCTATAGATTTTGATGCACGACTAGTAACTTTCACACATCTAAATTCATTTTCACCGTAAGATGTTTTATAGAAAAAGAACCCTTTGTGGTCAGCATCTACTTTTAAAATCTTTATATCTGCCATTTTCACACTCTCATTATCAGTATTTTTATTAAAATTTCTACCCACGTCAGAAGCTAACAACTTTAATTCGTAAAACTTCTATGATCCATTTCTATGACTTTGTAAGGAAATCCTTTCTTTTTTGCAGTGCGAATAATTGAAATGTACTGATCCGGTGTATAGATAGGGCCCGATTTCAAAGTCTTTTTGATGCTTCTTTCAATGACAGAATGCACACTGTCACCTTCGTTTTGTGTGTGCCCTTTTATCAGAAATTTATGCGTGATACTATTAATATGAGCAAAAGTAGAAACAGCGTACATGTACATACTAAGAATAAATTTATTCTTTTGCTGTCCGTAGCAGTTATCAGAATACAAAATTATATCTAGTTTGGCTTCAGTTGTTAGATCTCTGCCAAGACTTTTTAAATATTCTAAAACACAGGTCCCTATTTCTATAGCTCCTCTATTTGCTTTCCCTTCATGCCACACGTAGCAGAACGCATTTTTATTTTTCATCTCATAGATCGTAAAGTTTAAGGGGGGAGCCTGCTTTAGAGGCTTCACAAAATCGATTTTTTCAAGGATTCTTTTGAGAAGGAAAGAAATATCCGATTGAAACGAAACTTTCAGGTTTTATTGTCATATATTTCAGCAGTCTTCTCAAATTTTTTCATTAAGGTATATGTCATATTATGCCCGGTACAAGCATTTCGCCGAGGCGTCTCGAGTGTGCATTTGTCGTGCGGCGGGAAAGGTGCAGGTCGCAATTTCCATCTGAAACAAAGAACCCAAAAATTTTTTACTTTTCAATAGTATAGCTTTTAGTTAAACCAAGAAAATTCAACAAAAAGTGAAAAATTCAACAATTTTTCGCAAATAAAAAAATAAATAAAAAAATTTTTTTAATTCACTTTAGATTGTTTAAAAAGTGAGTTTATCTTAACTTTCTTAAGGTTTTTTAGGTTCAACTAGAAGAGAATTTCATTCCGAATATAATGCATTTTGTCTCGTTTCGATAGGACGTTTAGTTTTTTCCCTATCTTTCCCGCCAATTAGAAAAAAAAATCGTAAAATGAAAAACCGAGAAATCGTGCGTCAAAGTTTTCGTATATAAAAAATCGTAATTTTCTTGAACTTACCGCATTAATCTGCTAATCAGCGATTCCTGGTCCATAGAGACCTCCTTCAGACTCTTCAAAAAACTGGTTTACGCTCTGTTGTTCGAGTCTGCGGGCTGTTCTGGCCTCTTTACTTGAAAATGAATCGCGCCTGTTTTGTCGGGTGACGCGCTCTTCGTCGGCTCCCTTGGCGAAATTGTTGCATTGCTGTCCAATTTTCAAATCCAGTAACTGCATGGTTTTCAATGCTGCACTGTAGCCTTCATTGAACATTCCTCCAGCTATGTAAGCAGCAATCTCGACGATTTTAATGCCTGAGTGAAGGTGTTTAGGTGTGATGCGCCACACAGTGGAATTGAACGACTCGTTCGCATTTTGTGTGTGTCCACCCAAACACCTCGTTAGCAGCTCGTCCCTAGATAATTCCTCGTAGACAGGACGAATGTGCTTCTCGACATGTTCGTCAATTAGACGTGGTGGATGCTTAAAAGCAGCCAGGTTTTTGTCACGCCAGGTAATGTTCAAACAAAATAAATGGTCCATAAAAAATGACAGTGCTAGAATTCATTTTCGTTTCGGGTCTATGGTTTCTTTCCCCCCTCTCATCTTCACCCCGCAAACACCATGGTACTGGCTTGATGTCACTGTCATTCTCATTGCATATTTCGTGTTGATGAGAATTGCGCGTCGATTAAGTTCCGCCTCTTTAAATTCCACAAATATAGCAATATCTGGTGAGTTTCGGGCATTTTGTTTAAAAATGTTTAGAAAGTGTTCCATACCCAAGTGCAATAGTTTACGACAGGACGTTAAATTGCACCAATTCCCTGCTAGAGAGGAAATGAAAACGCTGTGGTTACAGTGCATACAATTAGGTTGTGAATGTGAAGTTACTTCGAAAATGTTTATTTGTCATAAACATTTTGAGAAAAGATTTATCAACGCGAAGACGAATCGTTTGAAGTCGGACGCCTATCCTAGCCTTTTTAGTGATCTAGAAATGTCGTCAGGAAAGCCATCGATTGGCATCGAAGAAGCAGGTAGGTCTTTTCATAAAGTGTAGGAAGTAGCATTATTGTTTTCTCGTACTCTATGTAAACCAATTTTTTTAAATAATACAACGTGGTACTTATTTAAAATTTTTAGATCTCAAGAAGGCAACAAGCAGTGATCACAATTACGCTATGAAGCGACCCTATGAACATTCGTATTCACAACCTATTTGTTGACAATTTTTGAACATCCCCAAACTAACTCTACGTTCCCACTTACACTGGTCTTAAACCAGACAACAAATTAGTATTAAGCATAGTTTGTGTAACGAATAGTATATTAATAATCTTCTAATTAGTCATATTATGTTAATTTAGATTCCCCTTCCCCTCTGGATTTTGAACTGGTCGGACGTGTGCATATTATTCAGCCGTTTGGTGAAATAAATCAGTTTACATTGCAATAAAATACGGAGTGAAAAATAGGACAGCATAAACTTTGAAGAGCTCTGTTGATCCTGCACAAAGATCGAAACGGTACACGGAACGAGCAGCCCCGACCAGTGAGTTACCCATTTTATGCTCTATTTTGCATCTAATAAGAATCATTTTGCCTGCTTTAAATACAAATACTGCTGAGCGCCTAGTACTGCTTTGCTTCGCCCACTCGATTGTCGTGTGCGTGAAGATTGCAAGACCTACAAACTACAACGCGTAAAAATTGCTGCGCGTCTGGTACTTTGCTCCGCCTAACATTTAAAAGTGTGCGTGAGCGCACGCCGCGCCCATCGCTTACCCCTTGACACCTCCAGTGGGCGGGTCCCCGGGTTGCCTCCTAGAAAAGAGTGACTCATCGACGGCGGCTATTACATTTAGGCCTACATCTACATTTAGGCCTACAAATAGCTTCATACTATTGATTGAGAATCATGCCAAAAACACAGCGGTCGTCACCACTTAACAAATCGTCATCCAGGTCGGATTCTGACCTATTTGAAAACACTGACTTCGTCAGGGAATCTGCCAGTGTTTCAAACGCTGGACACCGCCGGGACAAGCGGCGGCGTATCTCGGACGAGGACGATGAGTTTAACGACTTTACGGGTTTCCGAGCCGAAATGAAACGCATGTTTGAATCGTTTGCTGTTTCCCAGAATACTCGATTGGAAAATTTAGAGAAACATATTCACTCTGTAAAATCGGACACCGCTGCTATAACTTCTACAAATTCGGATATCGAGAGGTCAATCGAATTCATCTCGAATCAAATAAAATCTATTCAAGATAATATAGTCCGCCTTGATGATGAGCGAAAGAGTCTATCAATACACATGGCCATATTGGACGACAGATTTGAGGAAGTAGAACGTGCGTCGAAAAAGACAAGCGTTGAGATCCGCAACGTACCGAAACGTCCCAGGGAAAAGAAGGAGGACCTGTTCAGTGCCGTCTACCGCCTCAGTAATGTTCTTGACAAGAGGATAGATCCACATGATCTGAGGGATGTCTATCGTCTGCCAAGTAAAACTGATCGAGACACCTCTAGTATAGTCATTGAACTGACTAACACCCTCATTAAGACCTCTTTTATTGACGGAGCCAAGAAATATAACAAAGTTAATTCGTCGAAACAAATTAATTCCAACCATCTGGGTATAGAAGGACCCCCAAAGGTTATCTATATCTCGGAATTGCTAACTCCGAAGGCTAAGCGTCTACACTTTTTGGCCAGGGATTTTGCCAAGTCCCATAACTTCCTATACTGCTGGACATCGAGTGGCAAGGTATTCCTCCGCAAAGTTGACGGGGCGCCATATATCCTTGTCAAAAATGAAGCTCATTTAAACATATTAAAGGACACTAAATGACTAGCTGCGCCACCATTAAGTTACGAGTCTTGTTATCATCTATATGCTCTATGGAAACCTTTAATTTATTATATTATGTTAGCGATTCTAATCAACATATATTTTGTAATGTTATATTATCAAAATCACATATCCCACACTAACCCTACATGTACACTTAACATCAAAACACATATAAATCACACTTTACACATAACACAAAATAAAATTCCGATTTATTATAATATTACAATACCTTTAATCAATCAAAATTATAAAATTATTAATAAATTATTATTTATCACAATTATCAAATGTCACAGAAAATACTATTTTACATTTTCTACCTTTACGAACAGAGGTCCATACTTTCATTTCAACATTCGATAACATTAAGGAAATTATAGATGGCGTTGATGACATTAAAGTCTCGACCTCCTATGCCTGTGCTCCGGAGGAATGTCACTCTTTGTTGGGCCCTAAAGTGAACTCTCTCACTATAATCACACAGAATATTCGTAGCATCTCCCATAATATAAACGGATTTCTGGTACTATTAGCTAGAATTAGTGTAACACCAGATATAATAGTTTTTACAGAATGTAGGTTAACTAGCATTTCAAACTTACTTTTACCTAAACTAACTAACTACGACTATTACTACACTAAAAACTGTCCAATTCAGAATGATGGTGTAGTAGTTTACATCAAAAGTGGCATGAAATGTGAATGTTATGAACCCGAATTTAAAGACGCAAACTGTCTCGTGTCATCCATAAATAGTACAATTACAATAATATCTATCTACAGATCACCATCTTTCAGAAATGTGGACGGTTTCCTAGCTTCTCTGGATAAACTACTAAGCTCTATGAGCAAACTTAAAAACATACTTGTGATAGGAGATATCAACATAAATATTAAACAGGATACTGATAACATTCATGCTCCTGATTACCTATCGCTACTATCATCACACGGTCTACTACCAGCCCATACGTACGTAACTAGGACTATAACAGGAACTTGTCTAGATCACGTGATGTTAAAGTCTCAAATGGGCGCTACGACTTTGGTCATTGATCATAGCTTGGTTGACCATAAAGCTGTTTTACTCTTATTAGATCTCAATAAAAATACAACTGATCGTAACAGCTGCCGGTCGCACACCAGAATTGACTATGAGGGGATAAAGAGGGATATAGATCTCACAGACTTTAGTCACATATTAGAAACTGACAATTGCGATACAGCTGTAAATTTATTAACCCACACCTTAAAGAAAATTATTGATTCCAAAACTACTATTATCAACTCACCACGACGTAAAACTCCTATCAAACCGTGGATTACTCCGGGATTACTAAGGTGCATTAGAAACAGAGACTTGTTACATAAAAAATCCAGAAAATACCCTAATAACTTGATCATGAAAACAACCTATTCGCGATACCGTAACTTCTGTAACAAACTTCTTAAAAATATTAAACAACAATTTGAACGGACGGAATTGGAAAAGGCAAGTACAGTTGGTGTGAGAGAAACTTGGAAGGCTATAAATAATATTAGCAACTTTAAACCGCAAAAAATAGTTTCGTTGGAACTATTATCTCTAAAGGACTCACCTAAGGTTTCAATTAATGAAGTGAACACTTTCTTCTGTAATGTGGGTAAATCACTAGCTGACAAAATTATTGATAACTCATCACAGGTACCTGATACTTTCTCTACTCAGACTAAAACTAAAACAATACCAAACTCTCTTTTTCTACTTGAAACAGATGCGACTGAAGTGCTTAGTCTTATACAGTCTCTTAAGGATAACTGCACGGCTGGGTGGGATGGAATATCTGGAAAAATTGTAAGGCAGAATAAGTTTATGTTGGGGGGCCTGATTGTTCACATCTGCAACTTAGCGTTGCGTACGGGTTGTTTCCCCAAGGCCTTCAAAAAATCATTGGTCATTCCAATATTTAAATCTGGTAGTAAAAAACTAGTCAACAACTATCGACCAATCTCCATTTTACCCACAATATCCAAAATCCTTGAGAAGGTCATCAACAAGAGGCTAGTCAACTATCTTGAAACCAAAAATCTCCTATCAGCTAACCAATTTGGTTTTCGGAAAGCTAAATCTCCTGCCGATGCGATGGCGACTCTTATAGAGTACATAACAAAGAGCCTCGATGCAGGTGACAGATGTCTTGGAGTATTTTTGGATCTTGCTAAGGCATTTGACACGGTGTCAATACCTCTGCTACTGTCAAAAATGGAGAGAATAGGGATACGTGGGCTACAGATTAAACTGTTTGAGGACTACTTGAGTGATAGAACACAGAGTGTCAAAGTTGGTGATTATGTGAGTGAGCCTCTTCCGTTGTCTTTTGGTGTCCCCCAGGGCAGTATATTGGGCCCAACTCTATTTCTCATCTATATCAATGAGCTCTGTAACATAGATCTATGCTGCGGCAAAATAATTGCCTTTGCGGACGATACAGCTCTCGTCTTTCGTGCAAGGGATTGGACTAGAACGTATCAGCTAGCACAGGTAGGCTTTAATAAAGTAAGTAGATGGCTTAGTACTAATTTACTAAGCCTGAACATAGAGAAAACGAAATTCCTTACTTTTTCCCTTGTACGTACCACTCAACCATCATCTAACATACTACAACTAATATCACACTCAACAGCCTGTAGTGGTATTCGGTGCTATTCGTGCCCTAGCCTGATGAAAGTTGCTGAGATTAGGTATCTTGGCGTTGTAATTGACAACAAACTTACTTTCCAATCACACTTACAGTCACAGGCTAACAGGATTCGCAAGTTGATGGCTGTTTTTAGAACCATGAGAAACGTTGCAGACCCAAAAATTACACGAATGATTTACTTCGCCCTATGTCAGTCTCTTCTGCAATACTGTATAAATGTGTGGGGGGTACCTGTATGACGCATATGCTTCCACTTGAGATGGCACAGAGAGCTGTTCTCAAAGTCAGCCTAGCACTGCCATATCTTTTCCCGACTTCATCACTATATGGAAGAGCGCTGGTACTGACGGTGAGGCAACTCTTTATTCTCAATGTCGTTCTTAGGAAGCACAGAGAGGCTGGATCATTAGATAGTGACCGAAATGACATTCGAAGACGAGGTAGACTTTTTAAAACTCCTTACCTTAGATGTGTCGCCAGTCAAGGAAGTGAATATTTTCTGGGAGGTTACCTCTATAATAAACTAAATAAAGAACTTAACCTGCAACCCTTAAAATATTACCTATGCAAAAAGACAGTTTCAAAATTTCTTCAGAACCTTACTTATGAACAAACGGAAGCTCTATTGAGAGTAGTAAGATAATATTATAATAATGACTCATACCCTCAAATGCACACACGCACACACACACACACACACACACACACACACACACACACACACACACACACACACACACACACACACACACACACACACACACACACACACACACGCATGGTGTTAGGATAAGTTGGTTTGGTGTGCATGTATTTCTGTTAGGTTAAGATTTAATAATGTTATTTCTTTCTCTAAGCTGTTTTTAGATAAAACAGTCTTGTAGAGCATATTTGGTGCACTTAAGTACTTATTGTTTTATATACTATGTATTCATAAATGTCGAGGAGGGCACTGATGTCTACAAGAACAGGTTAAATCCTAGGTAGACAGCAGCGTTTCTACCGCGCATATTGTCACTGTTATTTATTATAACTCAACTTATATTAATCTCAGTGCGCTTATTGTACAATTGTGTTTTGTAAAATAAATTATTATTATTATATTATTATTATTATTATTCATTCATATTGGCTCAGCCAATCACAGCTCAGTAACATAAAATTGAAATGTAAATGCCGCCCCGTTATCACTTCGTACCTTACCGTACTTAAGCATGTATTTTCGCATATTTTGTAATAATCTTTGATGTAAATTCACTTGGAGTTATAACTTAGAAGCTTGTAATTGCCTTCAGCATTGAGTAATTTCAGTATAATTAATCATAAAACTTAGCCCTAAATGATGCGTATCTTAAATACATAAAGCATCATAACATTTGTATAATCTTACCTTAGTTTCATTAGTTTGTAGGAGTACATACCAACCTGTTTGCTTGATTATTTTGATGAAACTTAACGTAAAATCTTATGTATGTATTCCAATTAGTAAAACAGCATTTTATATTGTAAAGTATATATTTCTCAACATAAGTACAAATAGTTTGTATCCATTGTTCGTTAATTACCTATTGTTTTGGATTAATTTAGAATCATAGTGTAAAGAATATAGGCAAAATGTGTAATTTATGTATCGTAAAAGCTTTCTATATCCGCATAAACCTATCCTGTAGTTAGTAAGGATTGATATGTAACCTTTCTTTGATTTGTCGCCTGAAAAACAGGCTAATTGTGTAATTTAACGGTCATTTAACGGTCTTTCAGTGATAGAATCATATTGTACCATTTAACTTCATTAGCAACTTAGAATCTTATTGGAAAAGCCTAAATGTAATTAGTATGAGTTCAAATAACTAGAAAAACCTTAGTTTTGTATCAGTTTCGTATTAATTCTGTATTACGCAATACTTGCCAATATTGCATCATCTTTTTCCTCATACCCCTCACCCCTCAGGTGAGTTGTCTAAATTGTTCTAAGCATTGTAATTGGTTAATAGATTCAAAATACCTTCCTACCATAGTCTATCACATAAGTAGTGTCTGTATTGCATAAATATAAGTTCAATAAAATAAATTAGGCAGTCTTCGTCTGTCGCTGGAACCGTTCACATCGCGTTATTATTTCACACTCCACGCTTGTAACCCAGTCTGCAGCAAGTAAGGGGCTTGTGGGCAGAGTGGTGTCTAGACACCGAGGGTAGAGGGCCCTCAACACTATTGAACACACACCTTATAAAGTGGCACGCAAAGTTGAAGGTATGTTTAATGAAATATGTAGATATTATTATTTAAAAAAGTAAATAGAATCTGTGCTCGCTATCGCTATAATGAAATCACGGTTAGGGTGTTGAATAAGGGGCAATGGAAGAAAAACTTATAAATTTGCATGCCCGGGTCATGGTGTACGTAAATGGTAGGGCTGCCATCTGTCCGGGTTTCCCTTAGTCCTAGTTTGAGGACGTCCAGGGAGAGTTCAGGGAGGGTTTCTGATTAACTTGATAGAATAGAATGTTTTGTAAATTATATTTCATAACTAGTTAAAAATTTGGAGCGGTAAGTATACCCGTACATAATGCGCGCCCCACATTATGTATGTATGTTTTTTATTTTATAGTATTTTTTTTTTCAAGTAAGTACTGAAATAATCTTTACTTTGATTTTTTAATTTTTTCGGTCTCACTAAAATTTCAATGAATAGCGATGTTATTATGACATATACTTTTTATTAGCACAATTGATAGAGGGCATCATGGACGTTTTTGTCCTGCGGCGCGCACGTATTCATTTATAATTTTTTAATGGTTTTTTTTAACTTTGAAAATTTTTGAGGAATAGTGATGTTAATATGACATAATTATGTTTGTTATTAGCGCAATCGATAGAGGGTGTGGTATGCGTAAAACGAGACGCTCTCCCTCTCGCTCTCTCTGTGTGCCGCGGCCATGACACGAAATATACAAAGTTGATTTATCTCCGGTGTTTTAATAAATAACAAGGAAATATAGCATTGGCGACGAGGATGGGATCCGAACCCACGCGTGCAAAGCAGAAGTGCAAGAAAGCAGAAGAGCAAAGGTGAAGCAATTTCATTAAAATTAAAAGGGAATGCTACACCAAAGTTCCTGCCGGTTCGGCGCGTTCCTTACGCGATTCGAGATAAGGTAAAATTTGAAATTGAAAGATTTGAATTCAGAAATAGAAAAAATTGGACAGTCTTGTATTATGTGTTTATCTAATTATAAAAACCCGGTTAAATCATTTGAACCATGGCCTACTCCATCAGTTCCATGGTACAGGTTACATGCAGACTTTCTGGGACCATATTATAATAAAATGTACTTAGTGATAATAGATAGTTATAGTAAGTGGCCAGAAGTATTTGAAATGTCAAATATGACTACAACCAAAACAATTGAGGTACTGGATAAGTTGTTCAGTAGGTTTGGCTATCCTAAACAACTGGTTACAGATAATCAAACTACTTTTACTAGTTCTAATTTTGTTAATTATTGTAAAGAATGTGATATCAAACAAACATTTTCGCCTCCCTATCATCCAGCAACAAATGGAGCTGCAGAAAGATTTGTACAAACTTTTAAATCAGCTATAACTAAAATTAGAGAAAGTGGTTGTAATATTAATTCTGCTATAAATTTGTTTTTGTTTGATTATCGAACTACTCCTCAAAGAACTACAGGTATTACACCAGCCTTTCGGATGCTGGGGAGGGAACTGACCAATAGATTTAGCACTTTGAAACCCCCACCTGTAGTAGACTATCTGTCAGACAGTCAGGGGGGAAAGACACTCAAGAGGAAGGTTAAATTTGTAGTAGGACAAAAAGTTATGGTTAGGGATTATAGGAAGGGTCATAAGCCTTGGATAGTAGGAAGAATTGTATCTGAATCTGTTCAAAATTTAACTTACATAGTGGATGTTGAAGATATGCTTTGGAAACGTCATATAGATCAAATGATTTATTGTAACGATGATGTAGATAGTAGTTAAACTATGCAGTAGATAGTATATGGGTTCACATCTTATACTAACTACTACTTGTCTAAGTAAACATGTAAATTAGATATAAGTACATATTGTAAAACTAATTAGAATTAGTTTTAGTATAAGTCCGGGAGATTGTGGTATGCGTAAAACGAGACGCTCTCCCTCTCGCTCTCTCTGTGTGCCGCGGCCATGACACGAAATATACAAAGTTGATTTATCTCCGGTGTTTTTCATAAATAACAAGGAAATATAGCAGAGGGCATCATAAGGAGCAATGTTTCATAAATGTATCCTCATATCGCTCTCCGTCTATCGATTGCGCTAATTAAAACCATAATGTCATTATGACATCACTATTTATCGAAATTATTTAGTCCCGCCGCGTAAAAAATGCCTCTTTTGAGGTGGTTTCCACTCTTAATTGGTTGAAAATTTTATTTAAATACCTACACAGTTCATTATATGACGCGGGTTTTCTTTTGTTTTAGCTAATTACCCTGATGGAAGACCTGTCAGTAAAACGATGAAAAACACAGCAGACGCGGTTTCATTCTTTGATGATTTATTTGATAGTGCAAATGGAGCGAATACAAATATGAAAAAATGTAAAGGCAAAATCCTTCGCCAGGCAGTAACTTCCAAGTCAGCACACAATAATTTCTGGGACAACTCAATTAAAATATTAGAAGGTACAAAATTTATTACCAAAAATGATACACAGAAAAGTGTACCTTCCATTAAAAATTGGATAATAACATTAAAAAGCCTAAAAAGAATTTGGAAATTGCCCGAATCAAAAAATATTAAAATTATGAGACCAAGATATTTTAATTCTGATATTATAGAGAACTTCTTTGGGCAAGTACGGGCATATAATTACCGCAGTAATGACCCAACTGCATATTCATTTATGAATACTTTTAAGTCCTTGCTACTTACAAGATTTATTAATTTCCACTCAGATGGCTACAATTGTGAGGAAGATATTAGCCAAGGAATATTAAATATACAGTCCCTTTTTGACGACAAAAACTTTAACGAAAGTACCGACGAATTCAAAGTATATGCACAATCTATTGAGCTTAATGAGGATAATATTCGAATTCAGGCAAGACGAGAAAGGGTAAATGTTCACTCTATAGCATACACAGCTAGATGGGTTACGCGAAAAATTTTAAGTAAAATAAATTGCCCTGAATGTAAAAATAATTTACTTTGTAAAGATAGCGCGACTCACTCTTTTATAAAAGAAAAAGAGTATAAAACGAAAAAACTAAATAAATTAACCTATCCAGCTGAGAAAGTAGTGACAAGTTTCGGTTACATAATAACAACAACAAATAAATATTTAGATCAGGAAGGCTATAAATTAAATATTTTAAAAAGAATAAAACAAGAAATAATCCAACTTTGATTGCTCCTTTCTCGATTGCCAGATTCACAAGGAAATAATTCTTGAATATTTTCTAAAAATATCAATAACACTGTGCATATTTAATTGGTGCAATATAATTAATAGAATTTTAAAAGGGACTGATGTAATAAGAGCGGAAAGATGTAATTTACAGCCAATGCAAAAGAAGGCACTACTTAAATATAAGAAAAAAATTAAAAATAAAAGGTTTAATAAATAATCAAAATATTTTTTTATTTCATGTGTACTGTATATAAAGAATTGAATGCCTAACAATGTAAAATTATGCACTAATTATTAAATTATTAGTGCATAAGTTTACATATTAGGCATTAAGAAATACCAAAAATGGTAGAAGCAATTAAAAAAAATATTTGTGGCTGTATAAGTTATCAATTTATCATCCTATGGCTATAGTTTTGATAATACCCTTTAAAATAAAAATAAGCTGTCATATTTTACCACAGACTCTTTTTTGAATGAAATCTAGCAAAAAAAACCCTATACGGTTCAAAGACAAAGTATGTGACATGACCGTCTGAACGTCAGTTCTCTAAGTAGTCTGTGGTTCTTGTCGCTTTAGCTTTGCGCCACTCACACCAGCTTTCAGCGCCTTCCGGGCAATTGTCGTGGCGAGGTAATTCATCTGTAGAGCAATAATGATCAAGTGTCGCCATTATTGCATTTCTCATACCTTCTACAGAATTCAAGTTTCTTCGAATCGCCAGACCGTAATAAATTGTTAATTTTTTTATTAAAGTCTCGGTGAGCCGCTTCTTTCCACCGAGCTTCTTTTGTTTTCTCATGTTGCGGAGACGAGTACCCATGCGCTTTTGTACATGTCCCACGCACTCGCTTTTGGCCACTGTGCACTTGTCACCGTATGGATCACTGTTCATGATGCCAAGAAATGTTTTGGAGTCACCGTCGCCAATGTAATTACTATACATTACTCCAAATTTCTCGATGGACCTTGAGAACATTTCCAATATCGAATCAACTTCCATTTTCCCGGCCGAACCTGCGTGATTCGAAGAACAATTTTCTTCATGGTTTTCATACCAATTTTCAAACTCGTCGGCGTTCAATGTATTTTTCTTGGTGGCACAGGTATGACAATATCCGCTTTTAACGACGAGATCGATCACTTTGCCACTGTAGTACCCAATAAGTGTAGTTGCACCGTACAATGAAGTATATCCACGTTTCTTCCACGATCCATCGCCCGAAACTTTCAAATGGTCAGCTGGTCTTTCATTTTGTACGTTAAGTTCTTTTTCCTCTTCAACGGCTTTTTTGCAGGCGCTCTCAAACATTGTTTTCGACGCTGTGTTGACAATTTTTGAACATCCCCAAACTAACTCTACGTTCCCACTTACACTGGTCTTAAACCAGACAACAAATTAGTATTAAGCATAGTTTCTGTAGCGAATAGTATATTAATAATCTTGTAATATGTAATAATCTAGTAATAATCTTGTATTATGTTAATTTAGATTCATTCATATTGGCTCAGCCAATCACAGCTCAGTAACATAAAATAGAAATGTAAATGCCGCCCCGTTATCACCTCGTACCTTACCGTACTTGAGCATGTATTTTCGCATATTTTGTAATAATCTTTGATGTAAATTCACTTGGAGTTATAACTTAGAAGCTTGTAATTGCCTTCAGCATTGAGTAATATCTGTATAATTAATCATAAAACTTAGCCCTAAATGATGCGTATCTTAAATACATAAAGCATCATAACATTTGTATAATCTTACCTTAGTTTCATTAGTTTGAAGGAGTACATACCAACCTGTTTGCTTAATTATTTTGATGAAACTTAACGTAAAATCTTATGTATGTATTCCAATTAGTAAAACAGCATTTTATATTGTAAAGTATATATTTCTCAACATAAGTACAAATAGTTTGTATCCATTGTTCGTTAATTACCTATTGTTTTGGATTAATTTAGAGTCATAGTGTAAAGAATATAGGTAAAATGTGTAATTTATGTATCGTAAAAGCTTTTTATATCCGCATAAACCTATCCTGTAGTTAGTAAGGATTAATGTGTAACCTTTCCTGGACTTGTCGCCTGAAAAACAGGCTAATTATATAATTTAACGGTCATTTTAGCGGTCTTTCAGTGATAGAATCATATTGTACCATTTAACTTCATTAGCAACTTAGAATCTTATTGGAAAAGCCTAAATGTAATTAGTATGAGTTCAAATAACTAGAAAAACCTTAGTTTTGTATCAGTTTCGTATTAATTCTGTATTACGCAATACTTGTCAATATTGCATCATCTTTTTCCTTACACCCCTCACCCCTCAGGTGAGTTGTCTAAATTGTTCTAAGCATTGTAATTGGTTAATAGATTCAAAATACCTTCTTACCATAGTCTATCACATAAGTAGTGTCTGTATTGCATAAATATAAGTTCAATAAAATAAATTAGCCAGTCTTCGTCTGTCGCTGGAACCGTTCACATCGCGTTATTATTTCACACTCCACGCTTGTAACCCAGTCTGCAGCAAGTAAGGGGCTTGTGGGCAGAGTGGTGTCTAGACACCGAGGGTAGAGGGCCCTCAACAGTTTGGTCCTTCGAGCCGGATATCAGCGGGAAGGAAAGAAGGCGCAGTGGATGCAGGGCAGGCGGAGATTCCATCAGGGGCTCGTGTGGTGCGTGTCTGGTTCGCCGCGAGTGCTCTGGTAGCCCGGATCGGGGAGGTGCCGGAAGGAAGCACTGGGCCCGTGAAACGCTACGAGTCAGGTCTGTTGCCTGCAGATCGGGTCTGTCGCCCGAGGAAGCGGAAGTCCGTGTGGTGCGTGTCTGGTTCGCCGCGGGCTTCAAGAAAATTTTGTCGGGTCTGTTGCCCGAACACAACGAAGAAAGAAGAGCAAGTGCTTGCTTAGTAGCGTGTATGGTTCGCAGCAAGTACTTGTGAAGCAGAAAGCAGGTGCTCACCCAGCGAAGAAATAGGCTGTGAGTACCTGTGAGGAGGACGGAGCTTGGAGTACCCGTCTCAAGGCTGTATAGCCGCGGGTACAAGAAGCAGATGTGCAGGTGCTCGTTCAGTGCTAACCCAAGCCACGAGTACCTGTGAAGTAGATGTGCAGGTGTTTGCTCAGGTGCATGTTGCCCGCAAGTACCTGCGAAAAGGAAACCTGAATTGTCACGAAGAGGTGGAGCGTGAGGTGCCCGGTCAGAGCTGGGTAAGCCACGGGTACCTTCGAAGCCAACACAGTTTACTGTGGCCTAGTGTCTGCCACCTAACGGTGCCAAACGGTGGGCACTAGGTTAACCGCCTCATAGTAGCGGGTGTGGTGTGATCGAAACAGCACCACCCGGCTGATTAGCAGCTGACCTAGTTCGGCCGGCGTCGGTAAGGTGTACGTGGATCATGGCTTGGCAATCATGGAGATTGTTTAGGCACGCGATTTCTGCTGAGCGTTCCTCTCAGTAGTTTACACTTGTGTTGAAGCGTACACTCTCTGCCGGGCGGTTCCTTGTCCTTTACCCATTCCCTCCTTAGTTTCCTGTAGGCAGGTAGGGACAGCTTGCATGTAGGTAGGGGTCCGTGGGTAGTAGCCGTAGGTAGGTAGGGACCTTGTCTCTTCATCTACAACTACGGCCAGAGCATCGGGATTCGACATGACTAGAACAAGAAGTCACAATAAGGGTAGCGAACAAACCTCCGTAAGTACAGAGCGAACGGGAGAATCGTCTGCCACTGTTAGTACAGAGCAGACCACTTCGACTGAGCGCACGATGTCGACCGACCACACGTCGGGTACGGAGCGTACTGATAGGGTTTCGTTACAAGGTAAGGTGGATAATGTCGCGGTAGCGTCCGGTAGTAGGGTCGATCCGCCATCCCGGGATGGAACGGTTGTCAACTGTCCGGTAACAACGCGTAAGCCGGCGGGATCACGAGCGTCGAGTAGTTCGAGTCAGCGACGACGAGCATTACTAGAGGCGCGTATCGAATTTGAGAAAGCGGAAGCGGCGCGGACAATAGCTAAGTCGCGTTTAGAGCTTGCGCAATTGGATGAGGAAGAAGCGTCGGGTTTAAGCGAGGTAGTATATAACCGCGATAACGTAACAAAATGGGTAACGAAGTCAATCGAGCAAAGTAAGACCGCAAGTAAGCCGATTGAACCGCGAGTAGTAACGCCGCGTAGAGTTCCCGAGTTAGAGGCGCCGAAACCGGAGATAGAAAACCTCGCCTCCGCGTTAATACAGGCAATGCGATCAACTAGTCAAACGTCATCTAGACAGGCGCCGCGGTATATTAACGAGTTACATAATTTTGACGGCAACCCACGCGAGTGGATAGCTTTTCGTGCGGTTTTTAGGGACACGCGCGAATTCTTTAGCGACATAGAGAATATGGCTAGGTTACGTCGCGCTATACAGGGGCAGGCTAGGGAGGCTGTAAAGTCTATGCTTTACACGCATTCCGACCCCGAGGAGATAATGTACATGTTAGAGCGTAGATTCGGTCGTCCGACCCATCTTATTAAGAGCGAGATTGAAAGTTTACAAAAACTTCCGCCCATGTCGCAAGACGTCAAAGGTATAGGGGCGTTCGCGAGCGCGGTTGCTAACAGCGTAAACACAATTAAACAAATGGACCGAATCGAATATTTGTACTCTAGCGACGTATCCGACAGAATAATAGATAAGATGAATTTGTTAGTCAAGTTTCGATGGTACGAATACAGGTCGCGCAACGAAAAAGAACCTATTCTTATAGCGTTATCGGCTTTCCTAAACATCATAGCGGATCAGTTCGAAGCGTACTATTATACGGGAATCTCAAAAAGAGTTTTAAAAAAAAGAAATTTATTACTTCTAAAAATAAAGTTTATTTTAATTAGATTTAGAATATTAACATAGAATTAGAAGGAAATAGTAATATGGGGACGACCGACCCGAATTGAGTCTAACTTAGAACTAACTAGCTCCTGTCAAGAGAATGACTGCATAATATGATAAATGCTGACGCAGCAGCGCTGGGTACATGTCAGCTATTCTCCTAACATCGGCAGGGTATAACAACCCCCCGCGGAAGACTGAAGTTCGGGGTTTAAGCCCGAAGTTCAGCTATTTCTTAGGAGATAAAAAGAATTTAGGATAACTCTCTTAAACGAGGAGGAGAGGGTGATAAGCTTTCTCCTATTGAAATCTGGCTAATTGAGTTACGTTTATTATCCTCAGTTTGGGACGGTAGGACATTCGAAATGGTACATTTTCTCTTATAATTAATAATTATCTTATAAATTTTTAAAAATAATGAAAATAATAATAATAATCAAGATAATGGTAGTTATCGTGACGTAGTGGATTTCATATTTTACTAAAAGAGGTTTATTTTCAATGATTTTTTCTAATTTAGGAAATAATTTTATTGTTTTGTTTATTTAGGCTTGAATCGTCTAGATCTATATTTTGTAATAAAATAGGGGACATATCTTTCTTAAAATCTATCAATGATAAATCTAATTTACAACAGGAATCATTTAAATATTAAAATCTAAACTAGGCGTATGTATACTTATGTTTACTATATTATTTGACGATACAAGTCTCGTATTCTTTGTATACACTGTACACTGATCAGGGTTATGCAAGATTCCCGTGCCGAACACAATCTTTTCCTGTAACTCAGAAGTTCCGCAGTCTATGGTGATCTTATTAGATCGAGATTGCACGAAAATCCACCGATTGTTCACTAATGGTTTCCACAGATCTATTTCACCGAGAATTGTTTTGGTTTCGCACTGTACAGGAAGAGTGTTAATTGTCTTAGTTAATAGTTCACTTTCACACGTAGGGTACCACTCGATAATAGCACTATCGGGATATTGCACAGATAGAACTCAGAGCGTATTGACTTACATTCGCTTAAACTATCTAAATTACAGTAACTTATCTTATCATTGGAAATAGCAATATAAGGAATAGAAGGTAATACTAAACTAAAGATATTTGGGTTCTTGGGGTCATGAGGTATAGGTAACGCTAGACTATGATAAAGATTAAAATCGTCAGAAGTTACAAGAGGTATCTGCAATACAAATACAACCTTATTATTATAGTAAAAACATGCGACACTAGATATACCTAAAATTATATGAATATTATCTAAGCTTAACGATATAGGAATGTCAGTGCCTTTAGCCAGGTGCCTGCCGTTATCAGCAAGTTCCCGGTATAACTGCGACGGAGACAGAATGCTCGGGTGCAGGATGTTTTGACTGCATATAATGATAGCGGTTGTTAGGTCTTCTAATTGAAATGATAGCGTAAGTAATGAAGCTTCGAGGCTACTAAATATAGAGTGGACTTTTGTTTCTAATGATAAAGTGTTTGAAATTTGAGTTAGGTTACTCGTATTATTTAATAGGAATTGACAGCATTATTTAAAATATCCTCATTGGATTTATTTTATTTAAGCTTTGTTTATATGTTTTTAAGGTGGAAGTAGTAATTAAAATGTTTTCTTTCATGAGCCGTGCAATTTCTCTTTCGTCGTTTTGAACGGCAGAAATAGCAGAATCGTACTTCTGTGCATCATCTTCATCTAAGGTGCCGAAAATATGTTTGAAGGTTGTGCCTACTGCTCCAAACCACGCGGAACGTTTGTTACGTTTGGACAATAGATGGGAGAGTGAGTCATATTCGCGTTTGACGTCATTGAATCGAACTGTCAACGGGGATAGAGTGTTATCGCACTGGTAGTTATTATTTGATTGATGGCACATATCTCTTACCGAGCTTAAAATATTATTTAGGTTATTAATATGAAGACTTATATAAGAAATATCTATATGAATAATTACATCTAACTGACCCTTAATTATTTTTAGTTTTCCTAAATTATCAAAGTAGATGCCGGAACTGGAAGGAAACGGCTGTATAATTCCCGCCTGGACATTGGATGAAATGCTGAAATAGAATAATTACGATACTATAGTTTATAGTTATATACATTAGATCCAACAGCCTCCTGCAGACGGTGTCGGCGAGGCTGGACGTGGATAGTGCTGTCATGTAACACTGGACTCGCGTTCATCTCTCTAAAGATACCAAAACATCGTATATGCCTGAAATATATTACTAAGTACTAACATAGGATATAAGTATAATTTGTTATTAAAATTATGGACGCACAAGTCTGAAATGAATGATTTTTATTTTATTTTATTTTATTTATTTATTCGAATATAAAAGGATAAGCGTATAATGTATATATCTATATGTATATATATGGATTACTTATATATTTATGGCACCAGTAGTTACTGCTGGTTTGAATTGATCAAAATGATGTGTCACGTGACGTCTATTAATCAAGAGTGTAGCGGTATGATTACTGTTGACTTTTATTATCTTATATGGCCCTTTCCAGACAGGTGACAGGGCCTTCCCTAACCTCAAATGATTTTTAAGGTATACGTATTCCCCAGCTCTATACGAAGGTGGTGTTTTCGCATGAGAGTCATAATAGGACTTGGAGGATTCTTTGGATTTAAGGATATTTTCGACTGCTTTTCCTTGAGCAAATTTTAATTTATGCTGCAACATTTTAATATAGTCGGAATAGGTAGTACCAAGGGTGGATTCGTAGATAGAATTTGGAATGAAAGGTTTGTTACCGAAGACTAATTCGTAAGGAGAGTATTTTGTAGTAGTATGTACCGTAGTATTATATGTTAACATAGCAGTGTACACATAGGTAGGCCAATTATCTTGGTTTTCGTTGACAAAGGATTTCAAATACTCTTTCAGAGTCGAGTGACTACGTTCTAAAGCTCCTTGTGTTTGAGGGTGGTAAGGAGAGGACCACAGTTGCTTGATTTTAAGGAATTGGCAGGTGGTTTTGAAGAGATCAGAGGTAAAGTTGGTACCTTGGTCTGTGAGGATAGATTTGGGAATGCCGAAGAGGGAGATAAAATGAATGAGGCAGTCGCTAGTCTCTATAGCAGTGGTACTTCTTATCGGGTAAGCTACAGAGTATTTTGACAAGTCGTCTTGTATTGTTAGTATATACTTTAATTTTGCAGGTCCCGATTCGGGCAAAGGGCCTACAATATCCAAGGCTACGCGGTGAAAAGGTGCGGTGGATGTGGAAGTAATTTCCATGGGAGCCTTATTTATTTTCCGTAAGGCTTTATTTTCCTGACAGGATTTACAATTTTTAACATAATTTTCTATATCACTTCTCATTCCTTTCCAATAATATTGATCTAGTATTCTATTATACATTCGGGTTGATCCTAGGTGTCCTGCTATAGGGATGTCGTGATTTTCGCGGAGTATTTTCGACCTCTCACTTAACGTAGGATAGATAATCTTGTTTAAATAGATGTGTATAGTAATTTTAGTATTGTGGAAAATGTAGGTAAGCATATTATATATTTTTAGTATAAGAATGTTTATCGAATGGATTACGGAAGTCGGATATCGCGACATCAGTGGTTTGTTCAATTTGTAAAATCTCATGTTTTATTCTTTTCAGGGTTTCAAATATTGCAGGATAGGGTGTTTCATCGAAATGATGAACTCTGGTGAAAATAAAGTAGACAGTTTTATCCGAATACTTCGTTTTTAAGAATGAATATAGTTCTTTTTCGCAATTTTCAATTTCTTCTTTATTTTCTATATTAGATAGGATTTCTGTTATGTAAGGGTTAGATTCGTCTAAATCTATAGATGTAGGAATTATAATTATCTTATTAGTCGATTTTAGAAGATTCTCATTGTGTTCTTTCAGAATGGTATTGGAAAGATAATCTTTGTTGGTCGTTGATTTTAGAAATTTTGAATAATTGTCATCTTGTGTATTAATATATTTTCGTTTTCTATTTCAGGTGCAGAAACGAGCGGAGAGGTTGCAGCGGGCTGATTTGAGGGTGTCGTGATTAGTGGTTGGGGTGCTGATAAAGTGAAAGGCTCTAAATCGATGTCGAGAGCTTCGCCATGATGGTCTAGGTCTCGGAGACCGAAATCATTTGGGTCAAGGTTTTGATTGCTTGTCGATGGTTGAGGATCTATTGAGTTAAGATATGGTTCATTATTTTCTAATAAGTCTATGATAGGAAGGTCGTTACTATCGAAATCTAGCGTTGTGGGAAGTTGTATTCCTAGATCTTCGAGTGTGATAGGATCAAACGAAGGTGGAGAATGATTGTTTGAAGAGGGTGATACTTCTGGACTCGAATTTTGGATAGGATTAACAGGGAATCGAGAAAGAGCGTCGGCATTAGTGTTAATTTTTCCCTTTTTGTGTACTATACTATATTCAAACTCCTCTAGTTTAAGGCGCCATCGAACTAATCTGGAACCGGGGTCTTTGCAGTTAAACAGCCATTGTAAGGGCTTATGGTCTGTGACTATTGTAAATTTATGTCCATAAAGGTAGGGACGAAAAGCTTTAGTACCAAAGACAATGGCGAGACATTCTTTCTCAGTGACGCTGTAGTTACACTCTGCTTTATTCAGAGTACGAGAGGCATAAGCAATAGGGCGATCCTTGCCTATTTGTCCTTGTGATAAAATGGCTGATACAGCGAAGTTAGAGGCGTCACACGTGAGAATAAAAGATTGAGAGAAATCGGGGTATGCTAATACAGGTGACGTGGTGAGTTTGTTTTGCAAGTTCTCAAATGCGAGTTGTTGTTCGTTATTCCACTTAAAAGGAGTATCCTTTTTTAGAAGCGCCGTCAATGGTTTTGCAAACTTTGAAAAGGGTATAAACCGCCTATAATAAGATACCAGACCGAGAAAGGATTTTATATCCTTGGGACATTTTGGTATAGGAAACTCAATGATGGATTTTATCTTCTCAGGGTTTGGTTTTACTCCATCGGCGTTAATAATGTGCCCGAGATATATCACTTCTTTGCGCAGGAATTCACACTTATCTGGTTGCAATTCAGGTTGTAGTTTCGCAACCTATCGAAAACTGCGGATAAGTTTTGAATGTGAGTAGGAAGATCTGGCGAGTAGACAACTATGTCGTCAAGATATACGAAGCAGCGAGACCCTTGAAGGCCTGAGAGGCAGGTATTCATTAACTTTTGGAATGTTGAGGGGGCATTTTTGAGCCCGAAAGGCATCCTCGTAAATTGAAAATGACCTTGGGGTATTGAAAATGCAGTTTTGGGTGCATCTTCTTCTGATATAGGAATCTGGTGAAACCCTGACGCTAGGTCGAGGGTTGTAAAATATTGGCTCTTACCTAGTTGGTCTAAAATTTCTGTGATTTGTGGAATCGGATACGTTTCCCCTATGGAAACATCATTAAGTTTCCTGTAATCGATCACTATCCGCCATTTTCGTTCCCCCGAAGCGTCAAGCTTTTTGGGGACGACCCAAATGGGTGAAGACCAAGGCGAGTCCGAAGGTATTATAATATTTTCGTCTAACATTTAGTCATTTGCTTTTCGACTTCTTTTTTGTGGCATTTGGGAATCTGTAGGATTTGGTTTGGATAGGGACGTCTGTGTTGGTCTTAATTTTATGCTCGATTGCTGTAGTACATGTAAGTTGATCACCTGGGAGGTGAAAAATATCAGAGTAATTTGAACAGATATTTAGAAGAGTGTCTTTCTCTTCCATATTGAGATGGGAGACTCTCAATTGATTGAGTACTTCGTCTGTTCTTTTTGAAACTTTAGAAAATGATGAGCTTGAAATTGTTACACAGGATTCTAGAGGTTCGAGTTTTAAGCTAAGGTTTGGATGAATAATTATAGGTTCATCAGATGTATTTACGACAGATATGTTCACTCTTTTGTTATTCTTTACTTTTACCATGCAGTTCGCGATCAGTAGTGATTCGGAAATATGTTGATCTAGAATAAGACCTTCTTGGAGGTCAGTTTTTGAGATAGTACATTCTATAACGGTTTCCGTACGAGGTGGTATATTATAAATCGGTTCGGTAAATTTTAATTTTACCACAACACAGGAAAGCTGTAGCGTGTTGTGATTATAATCTATTTTACCGTAATATTTGTTTAGAAGGTCACTACCTATAATGCCGTCGTATAATAGGTTGATCTTGTCAATAACGTGGAAGGTACTAGATACTTTAGGTACTCCTTCTGGAAAAAGTTCCATCTCGAAGTGACCCAAAGTAGACGTAGATTCGCATTCGGTGTCGATACCTTTTACTAAAATAGGTTCCGGGTTCAACGAGGGTAAATTAGAAATCGAAGTTTTTTTAATGAGGCTTACAGATGAACCTGTGTCCACCAAAAATGTTAATGGTTGATTGGACACCGGCGTTTTTAATAAAACATAGGGAAGTAAAGATTTATTATTTTGGTGTTAATTTTATAAATGTTTACATTTTTATTTATTGATTGCGGAGTTTTTTCAGGAGGATTTTGGTTAGCAAGAGGATTAGAGGATTCAGAGGATTTAGGATGCAGATTTTTATCAAAGGATGCAGTGGAAACAGTGGATGCAGTGGAAACAGTGGATGCAGTGGAAACAGTGGATGCAGTGGAAACAGTGGATGCAGTGGAAACAGTGGAAACAGTGGATGCAGTGGAAACAGTGGATGCAGTGGAAACAGTGGATGCAGTGGATGCAGTGGAAACAGTGGATGCAGTGGAAACAGTGGATGCAGTGGAAACAGTGGAAACAGGGGATGTAAATGATTTTTTGTATGATTGAGTGGAATTGATACCACAGATGCATATGATCTCTCAGGAGTAACATGGCTAGTAGATGTAGAGTTTTTTTTTTGATACAGTGGATCTATGAGAAACAGTGGGCTTCGATTTAGACAAATTTGCGTCGACTTTTACAACTGGTCTCGTGCGGCGCTTGATCGAGACGCCTACTCGTTTAAATTATCGATCTCGTTAGTGTCTTCTAATTCAAGCACGGCATTTACTCTACGAGCTACGTTATCATTTCTGTGCGGAGATCGATAATTTTGCCAACCTTGGGAAGTTGATGCACCGAATTGATTTCTGCTATTGTTGTACTGCCTTTTGCGACAGTTTTCGATAGTATGGCCCACGTTCTTGCAGTAACGGCAGACTACATGGTTTGGACCAGTGTTTCTCGGTAGGTCAGGCCGGGATTGCTGTATAGGGAAATGATTTTGACGTGGTTGGAAATCACGACGTGGTAAGGGTTTCGCCTTGTCAGGAACGTTAAAATATTGTGGTGAGATCTCTTATTATAACTAGTTAATATTTTTTCTTCGGCTACTGCAAAACTTATGGCTGAATTTAGAGATTCGGGTTCTCTACACCTAATTATTTGACCCAATCGTGGGAGTAGCCCTACAACAAAAGTGTGGAGGGCAAGATCCTCCATGGCAGCTAGGCGGCCGGATAATTCGCCTTTCTTCTTAGTCGGGATGGAAATGTTTATTTCCGTTAGTAGTTTTGCTAGAGAAGTTTCGACCCTAAGAGCATATTGGTTTACGGGCTCGGAAAGACCTTGTCTGCACTCCTGTAATTCGGAAAGGAAGTGCGCGTAATGTTTCCTTTCCCGAATTGTTCTTTTAAAAATGTTATGAATTGGTCAAAGTTATCGAAGTCCTTAATATTACACGTTGTTTCGGCTCTACCTTCTAATTGACTAAGGATGTATTTAAATAGTATCGGTTTTTGTGTTTTATTTGCGAGCCCATACGCATTTTGGCAATGCGATATAAATGGGTTTAGCTTATCTCTACACCCGTCGAACGGTTTTATAAATTTGAGTAATACATTCAGGCTAACGTTTTCCATATCTGGTGAGGGAGTAGAGGATTTCGGCGGGGCAATTATCGACTTAGAAGTTGTTTCAGAATCCAAATTTGACGTCATTATTTTATAAGTATATTAATATAAATTAAAAGTTAAACAAAAGACTAAAATAGAATTCTTAGAAATCGTCTTCTCACTTATTCAGCAGGTATACATTACACATTAAACTAAGATAAGAAGTGCAGCCGTGAGCTTATTCGGAAGTGGTAGATAATTTACAATAACAAACATACATACAATAACAACATTTAGATTAAGTTATTAAGAATTTAATTTAACTCTGAGTTCATCTACGATGTGCAAATTTATTAATCCGTAAATTTTAGGTTTTAATCACTCACAGTAAACAGGATACCAGGATCAGTATATTCACGTTCATTTTTCAGTCTTGACGATGCTTACATGCACTATCATGTAACTCGGAGACACCACAATAACCACTTGTGGTAAGATGGGATACGGTAGCGTGAAGTATGGGCCTTATTCGTAAGGCGAGATGCGGTAGCGTGAGGTAAACTGCGCTGAGGTAGACCTGTGTGGTCAAACAGGAACTGTGATTCGTAGGTCTTGCAATCTTGAAAAAATGGGCAGGAACGATTCGCAACCCTTGCGATCTTGAATTGAGCAGGAACAGTGGAAAAGTTCAACAATTTATTGAGTAACTGACACAGCACAAAACACACTTGATAAGTATATAACACTAAACTTTAGAGATTCTTCGGAGACGTAATTGGGCAGGGGATTTTCGGAATCCCACCGCTGCCACCAAATATTATACGGGAATCTCAAAAAGAGTTTTTAAAAAAAGAAATTTATTACTTCTAAAAATAAAGTTTATTTTAATTAGATTTAGAATATTAACATAGAATTAGAAGGAAATAGTAATATGGGACGACCGACCCGAATTGAGTCTAACTTAGAACTAACTAGCTCCTGTCAAGAGAATGACTGCATAATATGATAAATGCTGACGCAGCAGCGCTGGGTACATGTCAGCTATTCTCCTAACATCGGCAGGGTATAACAGTACGATAGCCCCGCCGCGTCGGAAAGGCGTTATACGAGACATAGGGACGTTCAGCGCCACCGCCGCGGCGAAATAGAGTTCACGCGGGTAGTACGGGAGACGACCTCTGACGAGTCAGATTCATCTCACTATTCAGACAGCTATTCCAGCGAAAGCGAGTTAGAAAGCGACCACCAGGTAGTTGCGACAGCTTTCGGTGATAGGGATAGGAAATGTGTAAATTGCCGGGGTCGAGACCATACTCTAGAAAAATGTCCGCAATTTATAAAAGTAAATGTGAAAGAGCGATGGAACATAGTAAAGCGCTTAAGAGTATGTTTTCGATGTTTGAGCAGTAAACACATTAGCGACAAATGCAAGTCGAAGCATTGCGATGTAGACGGTTGTAGACGTAGGCATCATAGGTTGCTGCATAGCGAACCGCCTCCACCGGTGGAGGCGAACCCGGAGCCGCCGGCTACAGTATCGGTTAATCACTTATCCGAGCCGCGCGCATATCTTAAAATGGTACCAGTAGATCTATTAGGGCCAGAGGGCAGCACCTCCGTTATCGCATTGTTAGACGAAGGGTCAACCGTGACTCTATTGCTCGACGATATAGCCAATAGAATAGGGGCCGTAGGTCCGGTAGAAAAGTTAGCAATAGAGGGAGTCGGGGGTCACCGCATTAACAGTATGTCGCAACGTCTAGATTTAAAGATCAAAGGTAGATTCACGCGTGATTACGAACCTATATGCGCGTTAACTATAGCCGAATTAAGCTTATCTTCGCAGGGCGTGTATAAGCGCAACCTTTCAAATTATACTCACTTAGCGGACATAGCAGATCAGCTCACGTACGATCAAGCGAGACCTTCACTTTTGATAGGACAAGATAACTGGCATCTTATCGTAACTAGGCAACTTAAGTCGGGCTCTTCAAGCCAACCGGTAGCTTCATTAACCCGTCTCGGATGGGTATTGCACGGGTGCAATAGCGATTCTATTAAAACAGTAAATTTCGTAAATAACACTAGTTTAGAGCAAATTTCATCAAATAACATAGAAAAATTTAATAAAACGTAACTTCTCTATAGACGCGTTAGGAATAGAACCAAAACGGCCCACGCACGATACAGAACAACGCGCTATTAGCATTCTAGATAAGACCACTAGGAAAACAACTGACGGGCGTTTCGAGTGCGGTTTACTATGGCGTCACGACGACGAAGTAATGCCTAAAAATAGAGATAACGCGTTGCAACGTTTGTTAGGAATAGAACGCAAATTAAATAAAAACCGGATTATAAAAGTCAATATGTAGAACAGATAAATAACTTAATTAAAAATGGTTACGCAGAGCCAGCCAAATCGATGCCTACATCGGTACGTACGTGGTACCTACCACATTTCGCGGTAGTGCATCCTCAAAAGTTGAAGATGCGTCTTGTTTTCGATGCAGCGAGCCGTACAAACGGTAAAAGTTTAAACGACGCATTATTGCCCGGGCCAGACTTACTGCAGTCTTTATTCGGCGTATTAGTACGATTTCGATCTAAACCGGTGGCCGTGGCAGCGGATATTAAAGAAATGTTTTTACGGGTCGCTATGCGAGAACAAGATAGGGACAGTTTGCGTTTTTTATGGCGAGAGTCGAGCAATGTAGAACCGCGAGAATATCGTATGACTTCGTTAATCTTCGGCGCAACATCGTCGCCATGCTCGGCTATCTATGTAAAGAACAAAAACGCTGAATCTTATATTGATACCTACCCCGAGGCAGTCGACGCCATAGTTAGATGCCATTATATGGATGATTATTTACACAGTTTTAATAGCGAAGCGGAAGCTAGGGAAATATCGCAACAAGTATATACCATTCATAGGGCGGGCGGTTTTGAGCTTAGAGGGTGGGCGACTAATAAACCTGCGGTCATACAAGATTTTTTCGGAAACTAGGGCAAAGAGTAAAGAAATCCCGTTAGGTAACGATAGTCAATCCGAAAAAACGCTCGGTATGCACTGGCAGACGGGTAACGATACTTTGAGTTATACGTTGAATTTACGTAACACGCCGATCGAAGTAGTTGACAAGATGCGACCACCTACGAACGCGAAGTAACGAGTGCGGTGATGTCAGTTTTTGATCCTCTCGGTTTAGCTACGCCGGTTGTCGTACAGGGTAAAAAGTTAATTCAACGATTATGGAAAAGCGGAATAGGATGGGACGAAAATATACCAGAACATACTATACCATATTGGCACGCGTGGTTGAGCGATCTTAGAAAGCTAGCAACGTTATACATACCTAGATGTACCGATTCGGGATCGGAGGGCGAGTTACATACGTTCGTCGACGCTAGCGAGTCAGCTTATGCCGCGGTAGTATATTTTCGAACTACAATACACGGAAAGGTAGTCGTGCGTTTAGTAGCAGCTAAAGCTAAGGTAGCGCCATTGAAACCGGTCTCTATCCCGCGTTTAGAATTACAAGCGGCGGTGTTAGGATGTCGATTAGCTAACACTATTCAGAAAGAGTTGCCCGGAAAGGTTATAAAAAGATATTATTGGTCAGACTCGCGTACCGTATTAGCTTGGATAAAATCAGACCCGCGTTCTTTTAAGCCCTTCGTAGCGCATAGGCTCGCGGAAATCGAAGATCATTCACAAAACATCGGAATGGAGATGGCTAGCTAGCGCTCTTAACGTAGCCGATGACGCGACGCGGGATTCCCCCACTAAGTTTAATATAGACCATCGGTGGTTTAGAGGTCCGGATTTTTTGTACGACGATGACAGGCAATGGCCAGTAGACCGTAGTGAGCGAATAGCAACGCCTCCCACAGGAGAGGAGCGTACCGTAACAGTGGCCACTTTAGTAAACACCAATCGAGTACCATTGCCCGATGTGACAAGGTTTTCGTCGTACAAACGATACCTTCGAACCACAGCGCGTATCTTACAGTGTGCGGACACTTTTAAATCTTTGTTGGGTAACAATTCGCAACCGGTAAGCGCACTCAAACGTAGGATATCCGATAGGAGCTGGCGAAAGTATGGTAGTAAGACGGTAGCGCAGCGCCATCTAGTCGATGACGAGGTAAAGTCTCAGCTGATGACTTTACCTACCGAATATTTAGTACGGGCGGAACGCATTATTTTGGAAAGCATTCAATTAGATTCATTTAGTGACGAACGAAAATGCATAGTTAATAACGATAAATTGTCTAAGTCTTCCCGTGTAAAACATTTATCTTTGGTTATGAACGACGGATTATTGCGGCTTAACACGAGAGTTAGCGCAGCCGATTGCGTGCCGGACTCGTATAAAAACCCTATAGTCTTAGACGGTAAGCATCCGATTGTTAGATTGCTCGTACGTCAATATCATCTAGATTACGGACATGGTAATCATCAAACCATTATGAACGAAATTAGGCAGCGTTTTTACATACTATCGTTGCGAGTATTAGTTAAGTCCGTTGCACGGGAATGTAATTGGTGTAGATTGCATAAGGACACCCCACGAATGGCACCGTTGGGCGATTTACCTATAGAGCGGTTGCAACAATCTCAGCCGCCGTTCACGTGCACCGGTGTTGACTATTTCGGTCCGGTTCATATAACAGTAGGTCGTAGGAGCGAGAAGCGTTGGATAGCTTTGTTCACCTGTCTTACCACGCGCGCAATCCACCTCGAGATAGCATCGTCATTGTCATCTGACTGTATGATATTAGCTTTGCGTCGAATGTCAGCTAGGCGCGGGTCTCCGAAGACACTTTATAGCGATAACGGTACGAATTTTGTTGGCGCGAATCGCGAGCTTAAGGAAGAATTCGAGAAATTAAAGATCGATATCGTTGATAAGGTAGAGTCGCGCGGGATTAAATGGAAGTTTATTCCACCCGGGGCCCCTAATATGGGAGGTGCGTGGGAACGAATGGTTCGCTCAGTCAAAGTGGCACTATCTGTTACTCTCAAGGAAAGACAGCCCCGCGAGGAAGTCCTTCATACTCTCCTACTCGAAGCAGAACATCTGATTAACTCGAGACCATTAACTGACGTCAGCCTAGATCCAGATGACACTGAGAGTCTAACGCCAAACCATTTTCTTATCGGGCGTTCGAACGGCTTACCTCAAATTGCCTGTTCAGTAATAGCGATTTAATCGGCGCAGCTACGTGGCGTACTGTTCAGAGATTAACCGATAAATTTTGGAATCGCTGGGTGAGAGAATACTTACCAACTCTCACGCCTAAGTACGATCGCAACACCGGCTTCACTAACCCTAATGTCGGAGATGTTGTATTGATTATAGACTCGTCATTACCGCGAGGTGTATGGCCCAAAGGTGTAATAACACATACTTATCCTGGTCCAGATGGCAAAGTCAGAACATCAGACGTAAGAACTTTAGCTGGCACACTGAGACGTCCAACTTCGAGGCTCATAAAGATAACAAGTAGCTCAAAATCGTACCACCTGATATCTGTACTCAGACACTGTCTTCGCACGGAGGGGGGACTGTTGACAATTTTTGAACATCCCCAAACTAACTCTACGTTCCCACTTACACTGGTCTTAAACCAGACAACAAATTAGTATTAAGCATAGTTTCTGTAGCGAATAGTATATTAATAATCTTGTAATATGTAATAATCTAGTAATAATCTTGTATTATGTTAATTTAGATTCATTCATATTGGCTCAGCCAATCACAGCTCAGTAACATAAAATAGAAATGTAAATGCCGCCCCGTTATCACCTCGTACCTTACCGTACTTGAGCATGTATTTTCGCATATTTTGTAATAATCTTTGATGTAAATTCACTTGGAGTTATAACTTAGAAGAAGCTTGTAATTGCCTTCAGCATTGAGTAATATCTGTATAATTAATCATAAAACTTAGCCCTAAATGATGCGTATCTTAAATACATAAAGCATCATAACATTTGTATAATCTTACCTTAGTTTCATTAGTTTGAAGGAGTACATACCAACCTGTTTGCTTAATTATTTTGATGAAACTTAACGTAAAATCTTATGTATGTATTCCAATTAGTAAAACAGCATTTTATATTGTAAAGTATATATTTCTCAACATAAGTACAAATAGTTTGTATCCATTGTTCGTTAATTACCTATTGTTTTGGATTAATTTAGAGTCATAGTGTAAAGAATATAGGTAAAATGTGTAATTTATGTATCGTAAAAGCTTTCTATATCCGCATAAACCTATCCTGTAGTTAGTAAGGATTAATGTGTAACCTTTCCTGGACTTGTCGCCTGAAAAACAGGCTAATTATATAATTTAACGGTCATTTTAGCGGTCTTTCAGTGATAGAATCATATTGTACCATTTAACTTCATTAGCAACTTAGAATCTTATTGGAAAAGCCTAAATGTAATTAGTATGAGTTCAAATAACTAGAAAAACCTTAGTTTTGTATCAGTTTCGTATTAATTCTGTATTACGCAATACTTGTCAATATTGCATCATCTTTTTCCTTACACCCCTCACCCCTCAGGTGAGTTGTCTAAATTGTTCTAAGCATTGTAATTGGTTAATAGATTCAAAATACCTTCTTACCATAGTCTATCACATAAGTAGTGTCTGTATTGCATAAATATAAGTTCAATAAAATAAATTAGCCTCCACCATCCTCACCGATGCCCTGCTCGCAGGCCTCGGTAGCCTCTATGGAGGTCGCTGAGTCCTCGAGCGAGGCATCATCCTCATCCTCATCCTCGAGGAGCTCCTCCCCGGCCCGTCCCGACTCCCCTATGGAGGAGGAGTGGACCACGGTCGAGAGAAAGAGAGGTCGCACCTCTCCTAACAGCAGCGGGGCATCGTCCCCGCCTGCTAAGACGCCGAGGCCCGCGTCTGGGCGACCTCGCGCCCCTGTGTTATCGCAGCCTCCCGATAACCTTCCTGCGGCTCCCAAAGCCGCTACTCCCCCACCTGTCTTCCTTCGGGATAAAGACAGGTGGACCTCCCTTAGCGGGAAGCTAAACGCGCTCGCTATAAAATACAGCAGGGCCACCAACACCGAACAGGGCATTCGAATATGCCCTGTCACGTGCACGGACCATCGTGCACTAACGAAGCTTCTCACCAATGAGAAGCTTCATTATCATACATACGCGCTGCCGGAGGAGCGCCAGCTCCGCGCGGTAGTACGGGGTATACCGAGTCAGATCTCGGAACCCGAGGTGCTCGATGACCTCAAGGCACAAGGCCTGCCGGTTCATTCGGTATACCGAATGATCAACTCCCGAACCAAGTCCAAGTACGACATGGTACTTGTCACCTTGGAACGGTCCGAGCCGGGGAAAGGCATCTTCGACATCAAGTCGTTATGCGGTCTTTCCGGCATCAGGATTGAGGTCCCCCACAAGAAGGGGATACCCGCGCAGTGCCATAACTGCCAGAAGTATGGTCATAGCAGCCGTTTCTGCTTTGCACTACCTCAGTGCGTGGGCTGCGCTCAGGGCGCACATCCTAGCAAGGACTGTCCCAGAGACAGTCAGTTGTCCCGTCAGTTGTCCCCGGTCAGCTGCACAAATTGTGGCCAGACCGGTCATCCCGCTAACTACCGCGGGTGCCCGAAGGCCCCTAAGGCCAGAAAGGCAAAGAAGCGCTCCAGGAGGCGCTTCCCGGACACAGTCCCCGCTAGGACGAGCGCGGACTCAGATAAGGCCGCTAACCCCGGTCGAGTCGCTCCTCCGCAGCCCACCACTGCTCCCATTCCCTCCGCTGTGCCAAACGCGTGGGCCAAGCCCCTGAGCTTGACCCAAAAGCCCTCCGCGCCCTCCACGGCGGCGCCCCCGGCCTCAGTCACTCCTGTGACAGAGGCCGAGCCCGCCGCCGCCACAAGCCGGCCCTCAGCCGCACCTAGGATCGCTGCTATCTCGAGCCGCGATCCGAGGATTCGCCCTTCAGGCAATCCTCCCGCCGCTGCGCCTAACGCAGGCGACTTCAGCACTCTGCTGGACGCCACATTCGAAAACCTCCCGCTGCTACTCGAAGCAGCGGAGGCACTCGAAATTGCCAGTCGGTCTGGCAAAGCCACCCTGTACTTACAGACTCTGCTGAAGTACAGAGACGTCATTTCAACACTAAAACTCTCGTTATCTTAAAATGGCTTCCACAACCAGTAGGATGAAACCGCGTTCGCTGTCCATCTCGTTCTTCAACGCAGATGGGCTTTCCAAACAAAAGGACGAAGTCTTCCACTTCATCCAAACACACCAAATCGATATCATGCTGCTTCAGGAGACCTTCCTGAAGCCAGCGAATAGAGACCCGCGCCTAGCGAACTACTCCATCGTTCGCAACGACAGATTGGGCGCCCCGAAAGGTGGCACCCTAATCTATTACAAGCGGTCCTTTCACTGCATGCCTATCGACTGCCCGGACCTCACCAACATCGAGGCCTCCATTTGTAGAATTAGTATGACCGGCCATCAGCCAGTCATAATAGCATCCGTCTACCTCAGCCCGTCTAAAGCCCTCCTCGAGGCAGACCTTCTCGCTCTGCTTGGCCTAGGCCCCTCGGTCATACTGGCCGGGGACCTAAACGCCAAACATCGTTACTGGAACTCCGCCAGAACCAACACCAGAGGCAACGCGCTTAACGAGTTGCAACTCAATCACGCCTTTGACGTGATCGCCCCCCTTGAGCCAACGCGCTACCCGACCGTTAACAACATACTCGACAACGACCATGCCCCCGATGTCCTAGACATAGCCATACTCAAGAACGTATCTCTACGTTTTTAAATCCATTGAGGTGTTTCACGAGCTTCACTCGGATCACAGGCCCGTAGTCCTAAAAATAGGCACGGACGATCTCAATGAGCTGCCCGACAAATCCGTAGTGGATTGGGAAAAGTTTGAGGCCTACCTCAAACTCGACCCTACTCGGCACTTAGAATCAGTCCCCGACACTATTACCTCTGTCGAAGAAGCGAACGTCGCAATCGACGCCCTCACCAACCACCTTTCGGTCGCTATGAGCGAAAGCTCCAAGCGGGTGCCAGCGGCGAACGATCGCCGCTGGCAGCTGCCTGGCGACATAAAGGAGTTGATAAGGGAAAAGAACGCGGCGGCTCGCGGCTGCGACATGTACCCTACGCAGGAGCGCAAAGCTCGTAGGAACCTCCTTCAGAGGAAAGTCAAAGACAGAATACAAGAACTGAGGGACACCAATTGGGATAATTTCATGAGCGAGATCTCTCCCAGTCACCAGCGTACTGGCAACTGGCGAGGGCCCTCAGGAGTGAAACCCTGAGCGATGTCCCTCCTCTTGTCACTCCCGCGGAGTTCTAGCCTTCGATGATAGCGAGAAGGCCAACTGTCTGGCGGACAGCCTAGAATCCCAGTGCTCCCCGAGCACCCTCCCGGTCGACCCCGACCACCTGCAAACGGTGGAAAGTGAAGTGGACTCCCTCCCATCTCTCCCTCCTCCTTCAGAGGCTCTCACCCCGACCACTCCTAAAGAGGTCGAGGAGATCATTCGCGATCTTAAACCTAGGAAAGCCCCGGGTGCCGACGGCATCCCGAACAAGGCTCTCAAAGTCCTCCCTGCCCCCCTCATCCTACTACTGCCTTGATCTACAAGCTCATCCACTTAGGAGTGCCACACGGTCTCGTGCTCATCTTGCGAGATTTCCTTGTCAACCGAACGTTTCAGTACCGCATCGAGGGCGAACTCTCCTCCCCCCGCCCCATCAGGGCCGGCGTCCCCCAAGGCTCAGTCCTTTCTCCCATCCTCTACTCGCTCTACACGAGCGACATCCCGCACACTCCAAACGTGGAGCTCGCCCTATTTGCGGATGACACCGCACTCTACACGTCGCACTGGAACCATGGGGTTATCTGCAAAACCCTGCAAAAAGCCGTCACCACCTTAGGCTCATGGTTCCGGCGTTGGCGTATCGAGGTCAACCCCGACAAAAGCGCAGCAATGCTCTTTGGTCGGACTTGCCCAGACCCGTACACCCCGGGCCGACGCCAGTCGGTCTCAGACATTAGGCTATTTGACCGCTCTATCCCCTGGGTAGAGACGTACAAATACCTTGGTGTGACCCTTGATCGTAAACTTACGTTCAAGGCTCACCTCAAGATAGTGTCTAATCGGGCGCGGTTCTTCGCAAGCCGCCTCTCCTCGTTGACGTCTAAAAAGAGCAAACTTGGGCTTCGGCACAAGATTACTCTCTACAAGACGATCATACGCCCGGTACTCATGTACTCGAGCGTAGTCTTCGCCCACATCCCCACGATCCACTCTCTACCGAATGCAGGTGATCCAGAACCATTTCTGAGGCGTGCCACGGTTTCCCCGTGGTACGTCCGGAACTTGGATCTGCATCGCGACCTCGAGGTACCGACCCTCCGTAAATACATGAAGGACGCTTCACGTCGCTTCTTTGACCGCTTATCCCAACCCCGGTCGAGTCGCTCCTCCGCAGCCCACCACTGCTCCCATTCCCTCCGCTGTGCCAAACGCGTGGGCCAAGCCCCTGAGCTTGACCCAAAAGCCCTCCGCGCCCTCCACGGCGGCGCCCCCGGCCTCAGTCACTCCTGTGACAGAGGCCGAGCCCGCCGCCGCCACAAGCCGGCCCTCAGCCGCACCTAGGATCGCTGCTATCTCGAGCCGCGATCCGAGGATTCGCCCTTCAGGCAATCCTCCCGCCGCTGCGCCTAACGCAGGCGACTTCAGCACTCTGCTGGACGCCACATTCGAAAACCTCCCGCTGCTACTCGAAGCAGCGGAGGCACTCGAAATTGCCAGTCGGTCTGGCAAAGCCACCCTGTACTTACAGACTCTGCTGAAGTACAGAGACGTCATTTCAACACTAAAACTCTCGTTATCTTAAAATGGCTTCCACAACCAGTAGGATGAAACCGCGTTCGCTGTCCATCTCGTTCTTCAACGCAGATGGGCTTTCCAAACAAAAGGACGAAGTCTTCCACTTCATCCAAACACACCAAATCGATATCATGCTGCTTCAGGAGACCTTCCTGAAGCCAGCGAATAGAGACCCGCGCCTAGCGAACTACTCCATCGTTCGCAACGACAGATTGGGCGCCCCGAAAGGTGGCACCCTAATCTATTACAAGCGGTCCTTTCACTGCATGCCTATCGACTGCCCGGACCTCACCAACATCGAGGCCTCCATTTGTAGAATTAGTATGACCGGCCATCAGCCAGTCATAATAGCATCCGTCTACCTCAGCCCGTCTAAAGCCCTCCTCGAGGCAGACCTTCTCGCTCTGCTTGGCCTAGGCCCCTCGGTCATACTGGCCGGGGACCTAAACGCCAAACATCGTTACTGGAACTCCGCCAGAACCAACACCAGAGGCAACGCGCTTAACGAGTTGCAACTCAATCACGCCTTTGACGTGATCGCCCCCCTTGAGCCAACGCGCTACCCGACCGTTAACAACATACTCGACAACGACCATGCCCCCGATGTCCTAGACATAGCCATACTCAAGAACGTATCTCTACGTTTTAAATCCATTGAGGTGTTTCACGAGCTTCACTCGGATCACAGGCCCGTAGTCCTAAAAATAGGCACGGACGATCTCAATGAGCTGCCCGACAAATCCGTAGTGGATTGGGAAAAGTTTGAGGCCTACCTCAAACTCGACCCTACTCGGCACTTAGAATCAGTCCCCGACACTATTACCTCTGTCGAAGAAGCGAACGTCGCAATCGACGCCCTCACCAACCACCTTTCGGTCGCTATGAGCGAAAGCTCCAAGCGGGTGCCAGCGGCGAACGATCGCCGCTGGCAGCTGCCTGGCGACATAAAGGAGTTGATAAGGGAAAAGAACGCGGCGGCTCGCGGCTGCGACATGTACCCTACGCAGGAGCGCAAAGCTCGTAGGAACCTCCTTCAGAGGAAAGTCAAAGACAGAATACAAGAACTGAGGGACACCAATTGGGATAATTTCATGAGCGAGATCTCTCCCAGTCACCAGGCGTACTGGCAACTGGCGAGGGCCCTCAGGAGTGAAACCCTGAGCGATGTCCCTCCTCTTGTCACTCCCGGCGGAGTTCTAGCCTTCGATGATAGCGAGAAGGCCAACTGTCTGGCGGACAGCCTAGAATCCCAGTGCTCCCCGAGCACCCTCCCGGTCGACCCCGACCACCTGCAAACGGTGGAAAGTGAAGTGGACTCCCTCCCATCTCTCCCTCCTCCTTCAGAGGCTCTCACCCCGACCACTCCTAAAGAGGTCGAGGAGATCATTCGCGATCTTAAACCTAGGAAAGCCCCGGGTGCCGACGGCATCCCGAACAAGGCTCTCAAAGTCCTCCCTGCCCCCCTCATCCTACTACTGGTGAGCATCTTCAATGCTGCACTCAGTAACTTCGTTTTTCCAGCCGCCTGGAAAAATGCCATCGTTATCGGCATCCGTAAGCCCGGTAAACCCGCGAACGTCCCGTCCTCGTACAGGCCGATTAGTCTCCTCAAGACTATGGCCAAACTCTATGAGAGAATTGTCGTCAGACGGCTCCTCGTAGTCGTCAACGACAACAATCTCCTCCCCGACGAGCAGTTTGGCTTTAGGCGCCAACACTCGTGCACCATGCAAGTGCACCGCCTCACGGAGCACATCTTGGACCGCTTCTGCGTGTTCAAGAACAAGGTCCCCACAGGAGTGCTCTTCTTCGATGTGGCTAAAGCGTTCGACAAGGTATGGCACAAAGGCTTGATCTACAAGCTCATCCACTTAGGAGTGCCACACGGTCCTCGTGCTCATCTTGCGAGATTTCCTTGTCAACCGAACGTTTCAGTACCGCATCGAGGGCGAACTCTCTCCTCCCCCCGCCCCATCAGGGCCGGCGTCCCCCAAGGCTCAGTCCTTTCTCCATCCTCTACTCGCTCTACACGAGCGACATCCCGCACACTCCAAACGTGGAGCTCGCCCTATTTGCGGATGACACCGCACTCTACACGTCGCACTGGAACCATGGGGTTATCTGCAAAACCCTGCAAAAAGCCGTCACCACCTTAGGCTCATGGTTCCGGCGTTGGCGTATCGAGGTCAACCCCGACAAAAGCGCAGCAATGCTCTTTGGTCGGACTTGCCCAGACCCGTACACCCCGGGCCGACGCCAGTCGGTCTCAGACATTAGGCTATTTGACCGCTCTATCCCCTGGGTAGAGACGTACAAATACCTTGGTGTGACCCTTGATCGTAAACTTACGTTCAAGGCTCACCTCAAGATAGTGTCTAATCGGGCGCGGTTCTTCGCAAGCCGCCTCTCCTCGTTGACGTCTAAAAAGAGCAAACTTGGGCTTCGGCACAAGATTACTCTCTACAAGACGATCATACGCCCGGTACTCATGTACTCGAGCGTAGTCTTCGCCCACATCCCACGATCCACTCTCTACCGAATGCAGGTGATCCAGAACCAATTTCTGAGGCGTGCCACGGGTTCCCCGTGGTACGTCCGGAACTTGGATCTGCATCGCGACCTCGAGGTACCGACCCTCCGTAAATACATGAAGGACGCTTCACGTCGCTTCTTTGACCGCTTATCCCATCACACCAACCCGCTGGTTGTGAAAGCCATTACCTACCAACCCCGTCACTACCACTCGACGGGGCAGAGACGACGTCCCCGAGACGTACTCGCGGACGACGACGACGCCATTACGGCGTATCTGGCCAGTTTAACTCCAGCCCCCGCGTCAAGCGCAACCACTATGCGGCGCCCCCGTCGGAGGGGACGCCGCCAACCTCTCATAGATTCAACACACACCAGACAGGTGACTGACCAAAGTAGGCAGCCCTGATCTGACTCGTTTGGCCAACACAGCCCCACCGCAGTTGTTTCGAGGGTTCTTTAGCGGTGGGTTTTTCCAGGAACCCTTAGTAGGTAGAGTCAAAAGTAGGACGCTGCTGGGCATCGACCCTACCAGCCATCCTACAAATAGTCATAAAAACCTTTGTTTAGTCCACCAAGCGACAATGCCCCAGCCGCATCTGGGGTGCACTGGTCGCGTAGGTTTAAACCATTCGGTTGTGCGCCTTCAGCGCACACCAAGTAGCCCGGTGAAGATGACAAAGCCCTTCAGGCTATCATCAGATTATCATTCAAAAAAAAAAAAAAAAAAAAAAAAAAAAAAAAAAAAAAAAAAAAAAAAAAAAAAAAAAAAAAAAAAAATTAGCCAGTCTTCGTCTGTCGCTGGAACCGTTCACATCGCGTTATTATTTCACACTCCACGCTTGTAACCCAGTCTGCAGCAAGTAAGGGGCTTGTGGGCAGAGTGGTGTCTAGACACCGAGGGTAGAGGGCCCTCAACACGCTGTATACAGGTGTTGCACGATTTGGTCATACGTCGATTTTGCTAAGCCTTGAGATATATCCATAAGGCCACAAAAAATGTTAATGCCTTCTCTTGCGACACCCAAAAGCCTCATGACGAACACAATTCTTCTGTTGATTTCGTAGCCGGTGTGAATTAACGGTCCGGATTAAATTTCCCGTTTACCGCATTTACACAAAACGATTTTAAATCCTAGACCCCGATGGCCGCTTTCGGCAAACGTTTTCTCTGCTTACACGAATTGCAAATAACTAATTCAGAAATTGCTAAAACACAGAGACAAACTCGATTATTCGATAGCAATGAGACGGATAAATTATAACATCGTCCGTAGTCGCTGTCACCAATTTTTTTTCACTACGGCTAGTATTAGCTTCTCCATCGTCCGATGACGGAACATTATGAAACTGATTGCTGTGGAATCTGCGCTTCCGTGGCTTTCCAGTACGTTCACTTGAAGATTTGCGCACTTTTGGATAGCTCTGCATGATTTCAAAATGTTCACGTGCCGAAAGACAAATCGAAACTGAACCTAAATGCTAAATGTAGCTTTGCTCAAACCGACGCAGCCAGTTTATATATACCGTTATAATACATACTTTTATATTGAATTGTATCAGGCGTCACTATTCGGAAGTTCAAATCTCTATTGAGGGATCGCCCACCACCGGGCCCTATACCCTCCGCTGACCCTCGGATCTGCCTACTCATGATCACGAACACAAGACACTACAGTCGCAACGAGAAGCCAGATCCAAGCACCTAGCATACAACCATAAATACATAGCTGCTAATCCGAAAACCAATTAAAATTTTAATCGACATATGTTTCGCCAACACCCGTGGCATCATCAGGATTAGTTTTCCATGTTAGTTCTATCTACCGAACCAACTAACTCATACTTAACATACTTTTATCCCTACCATACTGCCGTGCTTATGATAACCGCCGTATCCAACATTTTTCAAGATATTGAGTTAGTTACATATTCGGAATCGCCGTATCGAGATTTATAACTTTGTCTTTGATAGTTTATAAAAAAAATGCTTGTATCATACATTTTAGATATTTATAAGCGCAGTAAATATAAAAAAAAAACAAATTTTCCTTAATATCTTAGCCGCAAGTGCTGGATACTGCTGTAGCTTTCTCAAGCCCCAGATTATTAATCATGTAGTGCTTAACATAACCGCGGTATCTGTTAACGCTGCTCTGATACAAAGGAATTCTCTATTATGGGGAAACTTTTTCCTTAACATAAGCGCTTTAATCACCGCTTGCGGCATTTATAATAAGAAAACTGTATTAATTTGTTTCCATTCAGTTGCAATGATAACAGCCGTATGTACATATACGGCGCTTATAACAAGATATTGATACAAATAGACAGGCTATTTTATTTTGCATGAGTGATAACTACATGTTACTGCGGTAATAATAAGGAAGCTTCGTTGGTAAATAAATCGTATCCGTTACGTACGGCTCTTATGGCAAGGTATTCGGAAATAAATTACTACACCGTTTGTATTATAGCGCGGTATTTTGCATGCGGGGGAGGGGCGCGGTCGCATCGGAATCGTTCAGTTAGTTGTTTGGTGACAACCTGCCGAGGCGCACATTTTTTGTGTGCAGTGATTTAGCGGAATTGGCGGCAAACCATTTTTACGTAAGTATCCTAATTATATTAATAACGAATCTTTACAGAATCTCACGTGATGCAAAAAGTTTCGTAAATACTTGTTATATGTACCTATTTAAACATGAGTGTGACATCAATATACTGCAGTCTGGGTCTTGTAGTTAAGTTGTTATTAATCTGTAATTCCAATCGCAAGCGCACTCATACAACGAAGCCCACATTTTGTTGCTATACTTTTGTGCTCAAAATTGGTTACATTATGTTTTAACTCACTTGAGTATTTTCTTGATGCAGGTAATAATGTGGACTTCTTCTTCTGGTGCTAGACGTGATAAAATACTTACTCTTGCAACAACAAAATACCACCTGCAACCTAGCAGTGAAAACAACAATTCCACTTTATCACAGCAACCACTAAGACCTAAAACAAATATAGTCACAAAACCTAAGCCCACTAATATGAATGAATTATGGAGCCGAATACTGGATTTTAATGACCATAGCGTTGTTTTTGATTATCATAAAGAATATGAAAATTCATTAAACCACTATTTACAAACTTATGATCTTTCACAATTAAAGTTGTTATTTAATTTTCACGATAATAATGAAACAAACATGAACACAGTTTGTGCAGATTTTTTGCGATGCCAAGAAGTGCTAGATATGTCCCCCTTCATGTTAAACGAAAATGGTAATGAAACAGAAATAGATATTTTCCATGACTCCGACGATGATAGGGACAAAACATATATTCCTAACTCTTCAGAGGCAGATTCGGATGAAAATGAGTTATGCAATGAACGTAAAACACAGTCATCATCAACATTACGAGTACAATATATACCGACAGCACACTTAGCAATTGATAACAGTACCAGTAGGAGTATAATGTCGCAAATAAGTGAAGAAAGCAATATTATAATTAATGATACTTTACCTTTAATTAATGTAACGGACTCTACTATTTCAACACAACTTAATAATAACGTCAACTTTATACTAAACGAAACTGAAAATAGCATCGAAAACTCGCAAAACTCAATAAATAACACTATTACAACACATGAAATAACAAATACAGAAGAAAACAAAGGACTAACAAAAGATGGTAAGCCACGTAAAAGAGAAATTTCAGTGAATCTGTGAAGGAGAGACAAGAAAAAAAGAAAAAGGCCAAGTGTGAGCAAATGATTTGAAAGAGCCATGCACTGAAAAATGTATGAAGAAATGTTTAACTAAATTCACACCTCAGCAACGCCAAGATATACATGATAGATACATCGCTCTTGATTACGAATCACAAGGGTTGTTTATTAAATGTTCTATAGATATAAAACCTGTAATGCGTAGGTCCCAAGTTACGGAAAACTTCAGAAGAAATACAACATATATATATAATTTAAAAGGACTTGATAACATTAAAAAAGAAGTCTGCAAAACGTTTTTCCTTTCAACGTTGGGTTATAAGCCTAACAATGACAGAAGAATCGCAACTGCTATGAGTAAAGCCATTGATGAACAAAAAAACGCTCGAGGATCTTACAAAAGGACTTTAATCGATAGACAAGCTTTGAGAGATCATATCATGTCGTATGAACCCGCCATTTCACACTATAGAAGAGAGCATGCACCCTCAAAGTTATATCTTCCCAGTGATATCACGATCACAATGATGCATGAACATTTTTGCTCTATAAGGCCGGATATAAAAGTATCTCTTGAAGTTTATAGAAAAGTTGTAAGAAATGACCTGAACATTTCCTTTGCACACCTTGGCAATGAGGAATGTGAGCAGTGTGAACATTTTAAGCGTCACAATCGACCAGACCATATAAGTGACTCTTGCGAGATATGCCAAAACTATAGTACGCAACACAGGCCCAGATACATAGATTCACGCAGAGAATATGATGAAGATAGAGAGAAAGCAAAGACTGACAAGGAGGTTATTTATTATTCCGTTGACCTCCAAAAAATTGTAATGTTACCAAGGATGGATCAATTAAGACTGCCATTTTTTGCCCGCGATTAATTACCTTCAATGAAAGTTTTGTTCCACTAGGATCCGCAACTAGTGATAACAAACCATATGCTGTGTTATGGAACGAGAGTATTAGCGGTCGTAGCCAAGAAGACATGATTTCTACATTCAAGGCATTTTTGAATTTTAAAAGGGATGTAAAAAATATTGTTCTCTGGCTGGATAACTGTTCTGCTCAAATAAAAAACTGGGCACTTCTTTGTTTTATGGTACAAATAGTAAATAGTACAGAAATTTCCGCTGACAGTATTACACTTAAATATTTTGAACCAGGACATACATTTATGTCCGCAGACAGTTTCCATCACCAGGTGGAGCAAACCCTGACGAAAAAGGGAAAAGTTTACGACTTTAACGACTTCGTTGAATGTGTAGGTAATGCCAACAAAAGGAAGAACACGGTAAAAGTTATGAATGTCGATGACTTTATTACCTATGAAGATTTGTCTTCTCAGCACAAATTACGGAAAAACAACCCACGCGTTTATTTAACTAATATAATGGCTGTGAGGGTGGAACGAGGTATTTTCAAATTAAAATACAAATTTAATCATGCTGAAGACTACAAACCGGAACTTTTAGACTTTCTCCAAATTAAAATCTTAAAAAAAGAAGAATTCCCTGAAATTAAGAGGAAGAATATACCCAGAGGAATAACTAACGAAAGAAAAGCAGCCATTATTGAAAAGTTAGTTCCTTTAATGCCAGATAATAGAAACACTTTTGGATTAACATACCAACAAATGATTCAGCTCAAAATCTTTTGGAAGAGGACTAATTTTACTATATTTGAATAGAAAGACTAATATTTTGATTGTTTTATTGTGATAAAAACTATTTTAATTTTGTTAGATTTTTATACTTCAACAGTGAAGTAAGTTTAATAGATGTTTATTTAGGCATATAAGAAAATTATTAACGGAATATAATTCTGCCTGATTTTATAACAGTATTCTTGTAACAAGATGAAAGCCATATCTGTAATAAGCGTGTAATAAATAGTTAATAAGAAGAATTTGACTGATTAGTATAGAAATTTTTAAGAAGACTGCCATCATCTTACAGTGATCTCAGAAAATGCCAATAATAGATTAAGTCGTTGATTGTAATCGTAAAACATACGAAATAATTTTGTTAAAGTTTAATAAATACTTATATTTGATACATACAAATTATAATACTATTATTATTGTTGTTTTATTTATCCTACACTATTTACAAAGATAATTATTATAACATACAATTAGTTTCTCCATATATTAACAGCAGCTGTAAGTTAACCTTACACTTGGTGCCATAAACGCACAAATATTTTTTACTATGAGTTTCTTACCATAAGAGCCCTAAGCGACAAAGTTGCGGCGGTTATGCTTATTATTACTAAACTATACTTATCTTTGATTCGCTATCAAAAGCGTAGTAAATGAAGTTCCATAGAATAAGCGCCCTATCTATGTTACATACGGCGCTTATTCTAAGTGTTTGTTTTAAATTAAACGTCTGATTTCCTTACCACATAATTGTTTTATATCTTTTTTTATAAAAATCTATAACTCGGAGTAATTTTATAACTATTAATACAAAGTACAACCTTTTAACCACTTTACAAATTCATCAAACTTTAAAAATCATTATTTCTATGTGAGTAATCACAATTATAATTTTTTAAACTTTGAGCGCCATTTTCTCGAAACTTGCTGTCATGCACTTACCGCTCTTATCTTTAGCACGGCAGCATAGCTCTATAATAATCTTCTACGAACAGTCAATAGTGTCTCGAAGGACCGTTAGTCCCTTTGGATTATAATACGTACAATGTATCGAGGGGCGGAGCGCGCGCGCTCCGAGCGATCCGGCCGCTCGTATACCTGCTCGACGCTTGCTCACTATTTGTTCTGTAACTCCGAAAATATTTCGAATTTGCGTCTGAAATTTTAGGGACACATTCTTGGATAGTTTGGGAAGACATTTATGCAAAAAAAATAATCGATTTTTTGAAGCCTCTAAAGCAGGCTCCCCCCTTAAAGTATTCACTTTTGAAACATAGTAAAAATTAGACACATCTCCCCTAGGACATGGCATCACAGCTTGTAAGTCGTAAACTGCTACAACAGTTGATTCTTTATCTTCTGCTTCTTTCTTGTCCTTAACCTTCTCCATTCTTGAAAGCTCCTTTTCTTGTAGATGGTTCTCATATTTAGACTTCAGTCGATTTTTATCTTCTCCAGTTGCATTATTGTAGGCAACACAGTCCTTGCAATGATCCTTCTTAGGTTGGTAAAATGCTATTTTAAATTCTCCATTGAATATTCTATTAAACATGATATAATTAGCACTTTTTTCTCTTTTTTCGTCACATTGTCATACATAATCTCTAAAAATTTCTGCAACAGTCTTACTTCCATCAATATATCCTTTCTGCGAATCTGCTCGATAGTAATGACTTTCTGTTTTTGGTATCGCCTTAATGAAGTTTCTCAAACTATCTTTAATATTATTATCTACGCGACTGTGATTGCCAGGTTTCCCTCGAAGATCCTCCACTATAATGCCTGAAACGTCACTTCTTGATTTTTAGGTAACTGTTCGAATAAATCTATCAGATACATCCAGCGTAGACATAAAAAAACACTCTTACAAACTTGAATTTTATCGCCATCTTTGTCTTTAAAATAAAATGCGTTATTATTTCGACGTGTTCCTTTTTTATATTGATACGTCGGGACAATAGAGTACATATTGAATGCTACAAAAGTTCTTTTACTTTGCAAATCAGGTAATTTATAATATGCGTCAAAAATATGGCGTCGAGTCTCATCATCAAACTTTGTGTTACATTTTAACTTGCATTTTTCTGTACATACCAGGATGTATAATCTCATCGTCTCTCTCGTATAACTTTCTTATTTTTGCCTACATATTCTTTCCCTGCATTTCGTAGACGTTTTGCTACATTCGATTTCCAAAGTTCTGGCTGCATTTTCCTCTTACGTGTAATATTTTGGTTTGATTCACGTGAAATATTTTCTTCTTTATTCTCTTCTACTGTTTCATCCGAATCTGACGATAAATCATTATTTTCAATGTGATAATTATGCATGCACGCTTTATAATATAATGAAGCACTTTCGGTAAACTATAATAAATTCATGCCAATAATATTTCATTAGTCTTCTTGCTTAATTATTACATAGTAGGTACTGAAATTATTTCTATATATTCCACAGGGTTCCCCTGGAAACGACAACTCAATAAGAGCAACCAGCGATAGATACATAAGGCCACTTTATGTGGTTAGGCAAAACATTATAAACACATATTTTAAGAAAATGAAAAAAAAATCACCCGACATTCACATATTTTACGTAGGATTATTACCTTTCCCGAAATTCGAATCGCGAACACGATTACTTCGTTCCATTATTTTCACCACTACACCGGAAAAAGTAAACCTTGAGCAAACAGAACAAAAGAAAACAGAAAGAGAAAAAACCTGGAACAAGAAAAGACCAAAACTGCAAATAAGTAACCAAACAACACTAAAGAAAGAAGGTTCAAAGGGTTAAAAATGCTAACAATACAGGTTTTGCTTGGGCTCTCAGTTCATGAATATCTGAACTGAGAGCCCAATATATTTGGTAATATTGACATGGTTAAGCGTTCTACAGTGCCGCACATTAGGGTAAGTTTTTTAACTAAAATCTTACAAAGCGTTCAGTCTCCGAAATGTAATACTTCAAGAGAAAATTGATTAATAATTTTTCAAATGAGACAATTCTGTAGTGTACATATGGGTTTGTTACTTTTTTGAGACTCATCAGCATGTACCCTCAACTTAACAGTTAGTTAACTTAAAAACTGATATAATTGTTGTCCTGATCAACCGCCTCTCCGCCGTCGAAAGGATGTCTCGAAGCATTATCTAGATCGCATGAATCAATCAAACTCAGAATCAGATGGAAATATATCCTTGCATGATGATTCGGATATGGATGCAAGTGATGGTTCTGAGTTTGATGCTTCAGTTGACGAAGGAGAAGCCAATGAATATTTATTAAATGAAGACTTAAATGAAAATGATTGTGTTGGTAAAATGTCACTCTACCAAAAATAATGTACAAATGTATTTCGTCGCTATTATCATAAGCAAAGATGAAAGTATGTTTTTTAGTTTCTTTCATGAAAAAGAAGTTTGGTTTAAAATTTTTGGTTCCTGATTTCCCCTGTAAGTTTCATTTCGTTTCGCAATTATTTGAAAATGGGCTCACAATCTAGATGCACATGAATCGACGTCATCTCAACGTGACCTTAGTACACATCTGAAAAGAGCCAGCACGCCCATTGAAGGCTCACCTTAAAAGTAATCGGGATAGTGACGCCTTCATTCAAGTATTAAATAAACAGATGAAAATATTTTATAAACTGTTAAACGCATCATCGGAACAAAATGAGAACATTAAAAAACTTCTATCTCGTGATTGTACTGAACCAGATGTGCCTATCGAGGAACAGTTAAACAAATCCTTTGAATCGATGCCACAATCAGGTGAGGAGGGCTTAGAAGTAGCCAACGAATTAAACATGTCGCCTGACTTGCCGGAGGAAGAATACTGGAATAAAATCTTAAAACAAATGGGACAGAAAAACCCATGTTCCCAAATTTGAAGAAATAATAATGGTTTTGCTCGTTTTGCCATTTTCCAATGCATGTGTGGAACGAGTCTTCAGCCAATTAAAACTGATGAAATCGGACCACAGAAACATACTAAATACCTACGGACACAATTGCAGCTTTGATGGCTACCAAAGCGGCTGTAAAAAATGCCACAACATTTGAGCCAACCAAGGCCGGTACTTTTTATTTTTTCACAAACCGGTAATTTTTTTCCAAGAGAATATTTTCGAAACTTTTATTTAAAAACACAGAAAAAACATATGATTTTAAAATTTCAGATGCTGATGTGCTGTCTTCGCTCTTGTACTCTTCAGTCATCATTTTATAAATAAATAAAATAAAACTCATTTATTTCAGGCTTTACCCATATTTAGTAAGTAACAAAGGTCTTAAAACTATGTTAGTGTACCTATATCTATACAAAAGTTGTGGGAGGGTTTGGTGTCTTTGACTAGATGGACGCGAGTCCAGTGCTGCATAACAGCACTGTCCACGTCCAGTCTAGCCGCCACCGTCCTCACTAGACTGTTGGTACTGCGCCGCACCCGTCGCATCAGTGATGCTGTACGTTTCCTAATAATAGCTGATAAGCTATTATTAGGAACTAATAACTTCGGATTCCGCAAGCATCCCCGAAGCACTTTTAATTTCATATAATTATAAAATTATTAATAATTATTTTATTTATATAATTATTTTAGTCACATAATTGTTGTGTCTAATTAATATAATAATTGTACTACAGCCCGTTATTGTACCCTCTTTATACATATCTATGGTGCAGTCAGACAGTCCAGGGCCAAAACATTATAAATTAAAAAAAAGAATTTGAAAATCATTCAGTCAAATTCAGTCAGAAAATTGCTCTGCGAGAGGGAGGTCGTTCCATCATAAACCAATATAACCAAAGTAGGGGAGACTGGGTACGAAAGTGACAGGGTACGATTGTGACAGAGCTCGTATTATCAAACTATCAACGGACAGGCCAGGAGTACAAGGGGAGGGAGGCGCGGCTTGCATGTCCGAATGCGTCTCACAGTATTGCGTCAGCCGTCGCGCGAAACATCGGTTGCAGCGACTCATATTGTATTTTGGTGACCAAAAGTAAGTATTTTTGATTGTTTTTCATTGTGTATTAATTTACAGACTAACTGTTAAGTGTTGTTATTTTTAGTGTAAGATTGACTTTAATTGATAAAATAACAGCAGTTATTCTTTCAAACCATTCGTTTAGATTGTCTTAATAATAGATTATATTTCAAAAGACAGTGTGGGGACAGTTGTGACATCTTTCGTGGGTACAGTTGTGACATGGGTTTAAGCTTGTTTTTATACTTTCAGATGCCGAGGAAACGAGTGAGGAAGACTCAGAGAGGTCAGAGCGACTTGTTAAATTATGCTGCTGCTTATGAAGAGGTTAAACAGGGTACTTCTCTACGCGTAGCTTCAGAAAGACATGGAGTGAATCGCATGTCCCTATTGCGATACTTAGGGAAACGGGATAAAGCCAATGCAGATGAAGGTACAAGTTCAACTATTACAATGGGCTACGTCGCTCACAACAAAGTGTTTACGAGTGATCAAGAAAGGAACTCTCTAAATATCTGACTCGTTCTGCTGATATTTACTTCGGTTTATCTCCAAAAGAGGTGCGTAAATTAGCGTTTCAACTTACCATAACTTGAAGCAACCGGCTACTTGGCTCGAAAATGAGATGGCTGGCGAAGAGTGGTTCCGCTCATTTATGACTAGAAACGCTGAATTATCAGTTCGTACCGCACAAGCACTGACACTAGTCTTTCAAGAGCAACAAGTTTCAACAAAACAAATGTAGAAGCTTTTTATGACAACTTACAAATTGTATTGGACCGGCATCATTATGAACCACAAAATATTTATAATGTTGACGAAACGGGCGTTACTACTGTCCAAAAACCAGATAAAGTTGTAGCGAAACGTGGTACGAAGCAGGTCGGGGCAATTACATCAGCCGAACGAGGTACGTTAGTTACTCTAGCTTTCGCAGCAAATGCATTAGGGAATGCCATTCCGCCCTTATTTATATTTCCTCGAGTTCGTTATTACGACCACTATGTAAGAGACGGACCCGTGGGATCCATTGGGACAGCAAACCCATCCGGATGGATGCAAGACGCAACATTTCTTGTTTTTCTGAAGCATTTTAAGAAACATACCAATGCTTCTCCAACGAATAGAGTCTTGCTTGTGCTCGATAATCACTCTAGATTTCTGTAAGGAGAATGGAATTACTTTACTTTCGTTTCCTCCACACTGCTCTCATAAGCTGCAGCCTTTAGACCGCTCTGTGTTTGGACCCTTAACACTAGAAAGACCGAGGCGGTCAATTTGACCGCACGGCAACTTCATTCTTAAATATTTTACAAACTATCTTTTTGTTTCTTTTCATATTTTATGACTTTTCCTAATTTGCTATTTTTAGGATAAATCTATATAAATAATTATTAAAATATATGTTGTATTTGAGATTCCATTAAAAATACCTACTAAGACCGCACACCGTCAATATGAAGGCAGTAATAAGAATAGTAGGTATTTCCATCAAAAACTCGGTGTCTCGTTTTTATAATATTATTTTTACAATACTTATTGCAAACAAACCCGATAAATTTGGCATAAAGTTTTGGTTGTCTGTGGATGTCGAAAGTAAGTACGTAAAAATAGCCTATGTCTTTTCTTGGGCTCTGGACCATTTGTGTACCAAATTTCATCCTAATCGGTTTAGTAGTTTTACCGTGGAAGACGGACATCGAAGGGGACTGACTGAGCGTATCCCATACTTCTTTGTATCGTCTTTATGTATTTGTCATTTGCCTGTCCCTTCTTACTGTTATAATCACATTGTTGTCTTATATTATATTTTTTCTATTATTTTCTTGATTTGTGTTGTCTGTATATGTGTACATGCCAAAAGTCAATTAAACGATCTATCTATCTATATATGCGGAACTTTTCGTATCTTGGAAAAGCTTCATTAGTTCTAATGATATTTCATTACCCGATTGTGTGGTTGTGATCTTTTTGAAATAGGGTTCTTATTTCAAAAAGGGACGAAACGTTACCACTGAGAATATTTTCACCTTTTACTAAAAAACGAATAGTCGAAAAGACTAGAGTAGGAACAATGCGGCATGCAAGAAGAACTGCCGATTTATAAAGGTATTCGTACTACAATATATGAAACTTTTATTATAAAAACCGAGACCGATAAAACCCTATATATATAGGTCTATCAAGGAAAACCAGGAAAAAGTATTATTATTTTGAGAACTCTGCACACGTACTGTTCAAGAAAGCTACCTGAGACAACAGAATTTTATAATGTAACAAAATTTGGTGTAAACATCTTCGAATAAATGGTACACAAGTAACTACACTGTAAAATCTGGAAATCACAGATGACCTGTTCACGTTTTTTACAATATTGATTTAGCAGCTATAATCTCGTGGATTCTATACTGAATAGTCACAGGAATAAAAAAATTCTCGGCATGATTTTATCCTTCAATAGTGAGCGATCCACGTGCGAAGTATGTGAAAAAAAATAATGCTGAGATTTTTTTATTCCTGTGACTATTCAGTATAGAATCCACGAGCTTATAGCTGCTAAATTAATATTGTAAAAAACGTGAACAGGTCATGATTTTATCCTTCAATAGTGAGCGTTCCACGTGCGAAGTATGTGAAAAAAAAAATCGATTCCAACTGCGAATCAAACGACTAGAAACTAATTCTGAAAGAAGTGAACAATGTACTACAAACAATAAGAGGCGGTAATATCAAGCAAATCGTAATAATATTATAAAAAAAATTTAAAACTACACAATCTGTAAAGCTAAACAGCTGTTAGTTGAAAATGTATTAGTAGATTTTTTTAATTTACTTGTTACAAATGTTACTTAGTTTAAGTGCTAAAATTGTTTATTATTAACAAAAAAAACAAAATAGTATTATTTTTATTTAATTTTAATGCAATATACATAAAAAATTCATAAGAAATCTGACTGAATCTCTAGTACAAAGAATATACTACTCTCTACGAGAGAAGAAGCGTAACTTCCTAAAAAAAAGTTTGACAATAAACGTGGCGGCGCGTGTCTTTTACCACGAACTAAAAAGCGAAAAAAAACGCGGGAAATTCGGTTCCTAATTTAAACTTACGCTGAAATTATACTTGTCTGAAGTGGTATTGTGACGGTGTCTGGCGCTATGGGGTCCATACCACTCGTTTTGTGAATTTTATATTAGCAATGCGGCACAACACTACACATTGCAAGACGCACGCTAATATAAATTTCACTATAATAATATGAAACCCATCGCATCAGAAACGGTCACAACACGACACAATACCACTTCAGACAAGTACAATTTCGGCTTAAATTTAAGTAAAACTAAATCTCAATATATGTATAAGTAAGTACTAAGAGATTCTCTATATTAACGTACCTAATTAATGATAAAATGGCATTGAACATAATTGAATGTAATATAGGTATATTAGACAGACATTAATATTATTATTATTAAAATAACAAACTTTTTTTATTATTACGTTAAGTACCATAGTATCAACAAGATTGGACGATAGAGAAAAAAATATTATGAAAATCAAATGTTATTTTTATTGTCATGAAACACTTATTTAACAATAAAAGGTGGTGGGCGCACCCAGAGTGAACTTATTTAACACATTAAATTTTATTATAAAACATAATTGATAATAAAATAAAGAGAATATGCACAGGCAGACCTTTACGGTCAGGCAATTCTGGCTATTTTGGGAAGTACCTATGTATGTAAGGTATATTTTATATAGTATCTATACGATTGTACAGGTAGGTATATAGAAATTCCATTACATATTTACATTTTGATATCATAAGATAATTATGATACCTTACTTAAAAACAATTTAATTAAGTAGGCACCTACCTAGCTAGTATAATTCTGTTAAAAGTGTTGTAAGGTAGGTACATTATCTTATTTCTACACACGATTTAACACTTACGTTAAATGAATAGGCGCAATTAAATTATTACATTAAAGTATTGAACGGCACGGCCGTAAGGATTTTAATGCATGTTTTGTGTGCGCCAGTCATAGTTGCATGTATCAGTATTGTGCTACAATGTATAATCATTATTCTACTTTTTAATACATGTGATGTTGGTGTGCCTAATCTTAATAAATAATAAATTACAAATAAATCGACAGTAAATAGGAATATGCTGAAATTAGCTGACAGGCCCATTACAAAGTGCACACATTTGGCACACTAATTTCAACTCCTAAGTCCATACGCAATCTCAATCATATTAATTAATACAAGACGTAATCACATAATAAGCTTAAAAATCTAAATTACTTGGTATCAATTCTTACATAAAGTGTGAAATAAATATTTAATACACTAAACAACTTATTCTATTCGTGGGTTTTCGTTGGCGTCCGTCGTCGGTCGTCGATAAAGGACCATTTTCTAACCATGAACGAAAAGTAAAGGCAATACAAATAAACGTCTGTAACGAGGTAACAAAATGCATCGACTTTATTGACTATTCCACCAACAATAGCCTAAATCATAATATTATAATTGTAGCAGTCAATAAAAAAGTACTACTAAAAGCGGTAATAACTAACTATACCTATGTTAGTTATTACCACAAAGCATAATTTGGCGTAAGTTCCTACCTTTTTGGTAGACTAATTGAACAATGCGATGCAATGCTCATCTCTCGCACTTACATATAAATAACTAACATTTCAGTACGTGGTTCAGTATGTGATTAGCGTAACATACATAGTGATATCGCTTTACATCGGGTAAGGTAACGGTAATCAAGCAAAAATATGGTCAATTATTTTTAAATGCAAGTTACGTAATCAGCCTAACGGGTGAGAAGTGAGATGACTGACCTACTAAAACTATAAACAAATCGCTTTTCATCGGGTGAGATGATGCTGACCAAGGAAAATCATGGAAAATTTCCTATACAGCGTGTGAGATTACCCGCAGGGCTATTATCTAATTTGCAATAGCAGTGCCGAAGCATCGCGACAGCGAAAATTGAGTGTCTGAGTTTAGGGGCCGATGTACTCAGGTACTCTTAATTTTCGCTGGCGCGTTACTTCGGTTGTGCTATTGCAAATTAAGTAATAGCCATGCCGGACCAAGTGATAGGAAGCCAAGCAAATACACCGATAGTTTAAACATGTATTAACTTTCGATCAAGTAAAAGAACGAGGGTAAGTAAATACGATAGAACCACATGGTGCCACTTCTGACGCGTCCACTACTAATAACTATATTATAGAACTTGCCATACAGTGAATATTTGAAGCTATTTATGGTTTAGTATCATTACTTTCCTTTTTAGTGACTTTATACTCTCCTCTTCACTAAACTCTCTGTTTTTCTTTACTGTAAATCTCTTTATACATATATAAAAACAGGACCTACATATAACATTGATATTACTTTCCCGATGTTCTTTACAATCTTCGAGAAATTCGTAATTAATTTTATATAAATTTACCAAACCATGTCGTTGTATATTATTTTTGAAGCCCTCTTTATGTAGGACAGTATTAATAGTTGATGAACAAATTTCAACAGTTTGCACATATCTAGCATTGGCATATTTTAAACTATCAAGTGATTCGTACTCCTTAAAACTTGTGAACACGTGTATAGGGTCATGTGATTCGGACAAGAAAATTTTGCGGCATTGTTGGCAAGAATTATTCATATATTTTTTAAAAATAAATCCAGACACATAAGCGCAAGCTTGGGCTTCTGGCGACGAAGATGCTATAGCTTCTGTTGCATCTGATATAAATGAGTCTACATTGATAAAATTAAGATGTGAATTTTCTGAAGAATTTGGTACAGCGGCACAATGATCCACAATGTCGTAAGTTGCTAATAATGGCCGTTTTGATACCTTATATAAATTAACTCGCCGTCGGATTACTATTTGAGCCACAATGGTACCTTATAGAGCCAAAGCAATTTTCTAATGGGTCCTGATTTAACCGACGTGTGGACAGGCTTTGCACATGTAATGACTGTAGGGTTTTCCATAGCCTTTCTACCGCGTTAATAGTTCTAATCCAGCCAAATTGGCTCGGTGGAGGTGTTTTTGCACCAACAAACTGCATTGAAGATATAAATTTTTTCATCTCTATAAAAAACTTGTAAGTGCGGTGATCGGACTGTAATATTTGTTGAATACTTTTTACCCCCTCGCAAATCAGTAGTATCTGCATTCAGTGCATCAAACAGTTGATCAAAGTTATTGAGAAGAGTACTGGTAGCGTGGGCTTGGCTGGGCAGCTCATCTATAAAAAAAACGTACAGGTTTACATTGGTTTACATCAAGAGGAAATATATCGTGGGGAGGTAAATGGAACTACTTAGTTGTGCTATCATAAAAATCCTTTACACTTTGCTTAAGCAAAACATAGTCTAACTTTGACATATTATGTCCCATACATTACCCAGGATAGGGCGTTTTTCCACTAAACAGCACGACCACAGCTTTTTTGAAAGTAAAAATGTATTAAATACATAGTGTGGCTCGTTTTTCCACTAGACGACACGAGCACTACATGACCCCTTAGATAACGAAATATAGTAGTCGTGTCGTCTCGTGGAAAAACGCCCATTCTTTGATAATTTGAAGTGTCGGTATTTAAAAAATTTAAGACGGAGAAAAGGTAAGCCGCATGAAATAGATTTAAGGTAAAGTAACCTTTCTAGCGTTTTTATACCTGCTCTTTGTTTGAAATTAGGTACATATATGTGTCTGATATCATATATTCTAACTACTTAAATAAAATTGAATACATACTTGTCGCCACTTTGGCAAGAATTCCAGCTGCTACTGAATGGCTAAAAACTTGTGCAGCCAACTTAACCCTCATCTTCTGTTTGCTGTTGGGCATAATATGCTGTTTCGTTAGTGCTGGGGCAAACACGAAATTCGGGTTTTTTTGATCCACATCATAAAAATTTTTTACGTGAAGCCATTTTGCTACACCTAGATTAAAATAAAAATAGTAAGTACTTAAGTATTAATATTATTTTGTAATTCATTAATTTAGTATTTATTGTTACGGCGGTGATAGCCCAGTGGTTAAGACGTGCACCTTCCAAGCGGGAGGCGTAAGTTCGATCCCAGTCACGGGCCTGTACCAATGAATTTATTTCATGTAGATTTTAATGTTGCAAAATTGTTACTTAGCTCGTGCCTCGGAAATCACGTAAAACCGTTGGTCCTGCGCCTGACCTCTCTCCGGTCATGTCGGCTTTCCGTCCCATCGGACTATGAGAGTAAAGGAATAGAGAGTGCACCTGTGTTTGCGCATACACTTGTGCACTATAATATCTCCTGCGTACCTGGCCAATCTCTGTAGAGATTGGTCGCCTTGGCCGAAATACGGTCGGAGATCTTCATTTATTGTTAGACTGTATTGTTCCACTGCTGAACAAATGCCTCCCCCAACAACCTCCACTCCGACCGGTCGGAAACGGCCTGCATCCAGCTGATACACAGGTCACCTTCCCACGCTGAGTTTGCCGATACTTATGGTAATATCCACTCTAGAACCTTTCGGTTACATCGGCCATCGGTTATTCGAGCTATGTGCCCTAACCGTTGCTGCTTTACCTTGCTGAACCTTTGCACGTCTACGGATCTCTCACGCAGAGAAATTCCAAGCATAGCACTCTCCATTACCATCGCTGTGAGATTTTTAGCTTCTTTATGAAGCACACTATTTGAGACCACGTCTCGGCACCGTATTAAAACATCATTATTACTCAATCAAGTGTGAAGATTATCTAGATGTGTATATTTCTATGGGTTATACATACCTATGACAGTTTTACCATCGCGCTGTACATTAGTGATGCATTGTACGTTATATTTTAAAAAGTTGTTTCGCGTGCATTTTAATAGATGTGGTGGATCTAATATGGTGACAATTTCTCGTCCCTCATAAGAGAAATATGGTCTATCTTTAGAAGACCCAAGAAGATCCAGAGCCCGTATATTAACTCTAGATAAATCGCATACCGTAGCGACAACGTTTAGGCCTGTTTTGTACGTTTCATGCAAAATCTGGAAATAAAATTAATCTTGTTCTTATCGTGAACATATAATACAATCTATTGGATCCAATAGACGGCGCTTCTATCTCCTGCAAGGTATATAAACCTTATCGGTTGGCAGTAAGCTATACCTCTATACCTATTCTGCTAAAGTGCCTAAAATATAAACATTTTCACACTTTACAAGACATTAACCAGCCCTCCTAGCATGACCACGCATCGTGGATATCGTATCGTCTCTATACAAAATTCAACATGGCAGCTCTATAGTATTTATCATATTTTGACAGGCTACATGTCGATAAATCAGTTTATCATTCGTGTTTCGCAGGTCATGCTACTAGAGCTGGTCTTGTATCGTGGGTACTAAGGACATTATACATAGATAAGAAGGTATAGAAACATATAATTAAATGTTTGCACATTGTCATGCTTGCGGGATTTGAATCCACGACCTATGGCGCCGTAGGTAGGGTCACTACTACTTCCTATATTTGCAACGTACCTATTTGAAAGGATCTACCTACGAGTAAAAATTTATATAATATGTTACGATAAGCCGCACCGCAAGCGAGCAAAAGCGAAAATAAATTAATTGGTAGCTACGTAGATAATGCAACACGCGAGCATTACGTAAGTAGAAGAAATAAATGTCGCACTTACCTCTTTTATTATAACTGATAACCTGTCAGAAGTAATTGATTTTCCTGAAAAATAGAATGCAACAGGCTGCTTCCATTTCTTTCTTATTCCCGCAAGCATAAAAACAAGCGCATTACATGCGATTTGGTTGGTTCTTCCATGATTTCCATGATCTTGAAACCCTTCTATATGGTCCAATCGCTCATTATAGTGAAGATGTTTCCTTATTGCCATTTCATCAAATGACAAAATACAAATATTATGTTCATCTATTTGCTTACGTGCCACATCTTTTAAACTTTCAAATATTTGTTTATTTATGCCGGTATTTAGAGGCACTCTATTCAGTAAATGAGTTAGAGTACTTTGGCAAGGTAAAGCAAACATCCTTCGAAGGAGTCTGTAACACGCTGGTGATTTCTTAAATAAAGTAAGAGCTAATATTTTTTGGTCTAATGTATACCTCCTACCGCTTTGCTTTCTAGGGCAGTTTTTTAATTGGCTCTGCAGTAGTACAGCGAATGAGCTGCTTATATTCAAATTTAAAAGTTTTGAAACAGACTCATTTTCACTTAAAGTTTGAATATGCGTGTGCTTTCTTTTCTTTAAAACTTTTCGAAGACGAGAAATTTCTTTAATAGACCGAGTGCAAATACGATATAGTTTTTCTTCTCTCGCATTGAGCTGAGATATATTTTTTATATTTATGTCCCTAAGAACCCCGGCTTTTATTTTTCTTTCAGGTTTTATTTTTAATGTTGGTGGAACAGTCTTTAAAGCAGATACATCTAATTCCCGTGATGTTTATGGCCTATCAACATCTAGATATTCATTTATGTCCCTTAAAACCCCGGCTTTTATTTTTCTTTCAGGTTTAATTTTTAATGTTGGTGAAAAAGTCTTTAAAGCAGATACATCTAATTCTCGTGATGTTGATGGCCTATCGACATCTAGACATTCATTTGTTACTGACGACAGTGCTGGAGGAGTTCGCAATTCCAAAGCTTCATTTTCAGAAGGTAACTCCTGCCGCAATGATGCCAGCAAACCCACCCTGTACTCCTCGCTCCCTGGTATAGAATATTTTATTTTTAATGTTGGTGGAACAGTCTTTAAAGCAGATACATCTAATTCCCGTGATGTTGATGGCCTATCAACATCTAGATATTCATTTTTGTCCCTTAAAACCCCGGCTTTTATTTTTCTTTCAGGTTTAATTTTTAATGTTGGTGAAACAGTCTTTAAAGCAGATACATCTAATTCTCGTGATGTTGATGGCCTATCGATATCTAGACATTCATTTGTTACTGACGACAGTGCTGGAGGAGTTCGCAATTCCAAAGCTTCATTTTCAGAAGGTAACTCCTGCCGCAATGATGCCAGCAAACCCACCCTGTACTCCTCGCTCCCTGGTATAGAATATGGTCTTAATCTTCTCCTCGTAACATCCATGAACGCCGAATCACTGAAATGCTTTTTGCATAGTACTTTATGACTTGTATAAAGCATCATTAGTTGTGAGTCGGTGAATTCTTTTTCAGGCCAACAATATTTAGCCCACGCTTTTGACCTGCAATCAGCAGAGTTTATTACTTAAACAGATTTTTTTTTCTGTGTTTCATCTGTGGTACAGAAAACTTACCATGAGTATTATACTCATTATACTCTTTGGTTGATTTTATATAAAAAGTCACTAAGAAGCTAATATTGGGTTTATGAGGATAAGCAACTAACTAAATAAAGTTTTGTGACAAATATTTAAAACTAGTGGACGCCCGCAACTTCGTCCGCGTGGCCTGCAGAAAAAACAAAATGTCGAAATTATCCGTAATATAAAAATATTTTCCCGAGATAAAAAGTAGCCTATGTGTTAATCCAGGGTGTTAGCTAACTCCATACCATTTATTGAAATCGCTTCAGCCGTTTTTATGTCAAAGAGTAACAAACGTCCGTCCATCCATCCATCCATCCATCCATCCATTCATACTTACAAACTTTCGCGTTTATAATATTAGTAGTACCTACATATTAACAAATTCCCTTTTTGGGTATAAAAATCAAAGGTAGTGTAACGTTAGAAATTAGCCTTAAGGAAATAATGAATGCAGCGAGTGCAGCCTTGCCAGCAGGCCAATGTATCTAGGCGTCTAAGCTAGCGAAGTAGGTGCCTATTTAGAAATATTAGTGCTTGTCTTACAATATTGATATTATTGTCCTCGACTCTGAGAACCTTCATGTTGATGATTTTGATGAAATTGATGATATTTACTGCTTAACTTTAGTTAAAATTGATGAAATATTACCTATTAACGTGACCTCTCGCGACTCTTATGTACCCAGTCATAACAATAACAAACACTTCCAAAAATTCCCAAGTATTACTAATATAAAAACATGGGAAGCTGAGAAAGCCCCAGTAATATCTGAGAAAGTACCAGATACAGGGTGATTTTTGGTCGTCAACGTTCCCGAAAACTACGGAATCTCCTCATCATCACGATCATTTTTCTCCATGGAAGCATACCTGGGAAGTGTCTGGTTTCCAAAATATTAGAGTCCAAAGTTGAGTAAATAGACTGCGTTTTTCTGCATAAATGCACATAGACGCGCGTAGCAGGATTTTTTCACGAAAAATAATTAATATCGGTCTATAAAAAAACTAACATAAACACTAGACACTATAAATTTCGCACGATCAAGGAATTTAAAATTTTTTTTTCAAAATTTTGGCATAAATTTATTTTATTTCATGTATAGAATACGTACCCTTCGTTAAAGGTGGCCACAAAAAAACACCCTGTATATTTCCCGAATATGTAAATGAGCATCAATATGCTGAAATTATTAATCAAACCTTTACATTAGAAAGTCATAAAATTGAAGTTGTTTTACCATTGAAACAACCCCTTAGTTATACTGAGGGAACACCAAAATATTTTAATGAGCATCAGTATGCAGAAAATATTAATGAACAAACTGACAAATCAGAAAATTATAATTTTGATGTTGTTTTATCATTAAAACAACCCCTTAGTCATTTAAGCATAACAAATTCATTGTCACCTGCTTTACAAGGATTCTATGATTTTGAATGTAGGATAACTAAACACAGTTATCAGATTTATAAATATTCTATAAATCAATATATTAATTTAAGGTAAGTTAAACCTTATGACATTTATAATTATCTCAATAATGATGCTGTGTATCTTCCGGTATTTCATGAAAATGATCACTCTATTAAAATGTGTACAAACTTTGATGGCAGCATGAGGATTTCTTTGATAAAATATATTTTAACATATTTCGCCTATCCAACCGAATAAAGCGGTAATCTTCAAAATAAAATTTTACAGGAGAGCAAAAAAACATGAAATCTGGTTATAGCTTTGCACTCAAAAGCCAAATAACAGTGTTTTATATACCATTATGTTCAGAAAAAAATCTATTTTTATCCTACTAATCAATAATTAAACCTTTCTTTTAATTTTGTAACAAAAAACGTTATTTTGTACATTACATTTATATTCGTCAGTAAATGGCGACGATATTTTTTGTAAAAGTTTTTACCGCTTTATTCGCCTAAAATATTTTTTAAATGGAGCTAGTATTAAGACATTACCACCTTATTGCACCGAAATTTGATCATTCGGTCATTTTGTGAGAGTGGATTACCACTTTATTCGCCTGACTTTTCTTTTTTCTTTAAAGAGCAAACTTATGATATTGCTTTATTCGAAAAACTTAACCAAGATACATTCTCCGCATGAATTTTAACTTTTTAATTTATTAATATTTTAAACAGTAAAGTTGCTTTGCACCATAAAATATGTTTGGTTTAGTGGTCCATCCATGTGCATCGCAGCTAACTTATCATCTTCCTAGCATTTTTGCCGTATTTTTTAGGGTTGGCTTCCTAAACAAGGAGATTTAGCTACATAAGGTAATGGATTTTATACAGAGCGACTGCTATCAGACCTCCGCAACCCAGAAGGAAATCCATAGGTCCCTATTCCCAGGATAGGCGTCAGTCAAAGTCAATATCGAAGTACCTAAATCTTTAAAGACATTTTTCACACGTAAAGATGGAAGATACCTACCACCGTTTTTTAAATATAAACCTCTATGGGAAGAAACGGCAAGAAACCTAAGCTATCACCTTACTCGATCATCCTTTAAGCCTTTATTCCCATTTGCCACCCTCGAGTTTACCACCGGGGTGGTGATTGGCACTAATAAGTGGCGTTTACCACCCCGGTGGTATTTTTTATTAATTAAAAAGTTCAAAATGGCGGCCACTTATACTATTTTTGACACCGGAAATGTGTTTGGGAACTGAAAAGAACCTCAGATATCGATTTTGTAAGCAATCCGGTCCTTAACTAAAAAGTTCAAAATGGCGGCCACTTTTACTATTTTTGACACCGGAAATGTGTTTGGGAACTGCCAGAAACCTCAGATGTCGATTTTGTAAGCAATCCGGTACTTAACTAAAAAGTTCAAAATGGCGGCCACTTATACTATTTTTGACACCGAAATGTGTTTGGGAACTGCCAGGAACCTGAGATGACGATTTTGTAAGCAATCCGGTCCTTAACTAAAAAGTTAAAATGGCGGCCACTTTTACTATTTTTGACACCGGAAATGTGTTTGGGAACTGCCAGAAACCTCAGATGTCGATTTTGTAAGCAATCCGGTACTTAACTAAAAAGTTCAAAATGGCGGCCACTTTTACTATTTTTGACACCGGAAATGTGTTTGGGAACTGCCAGAAACCTCAGATGTCGATTTTGTAAGCAATCCGGTACTTAACTAAAAAGTTCAAAATGGCGGCCACTTATACTATTTTTGACACCGGAAATGTGTTTGGGAACTGAAAAGAACCTTAGATATCGATTTTGGAAGCAATCCGGCCCTTAACTAAAAAGTTCAAAATGGCCGCGCGTTTAATTATTTTTGACACCGGAAATGTGTTTGGGAACTGAAAAAAACCTCAGATATCGATTTTGGAATCAATCCGGCCCTTAACTAAAAAGTTCAAAATGGCCGCCACTTTTACTATTTTTGACACCGGAAATGTGTTTGGGAACTGAAAAAACCTCAGATATCGATTTTGGAATCAATCCGGCCCTTAACTAAAAAGTTCAAAATGGCCGCCACTTTTATTATCATATTTTATAATTATGAAGTAAATCACAGTTATTGTTCAAAATAAATAAACTGGTCTTTGTGCTAAGTAACAATAGGTAATTAATGATTATAATTTATTTTCATGAACAGACATTTTTATGTTTTTGTTTTTTACTTTTTGTTTTTTAAGAACGCTAAGTAGGTACTATTCTTTCTAACTAAGTATCTACTTACCTACATAACCTGACTACTTACTATCTACTTGAGTGTATTGTATAATTCATTCGTTAAACTGTTATTATTTATTTATAACATCTACCAGCTAAATCAATGTGTAGGTTTAAAGTACCTATAAAATTACTTACCGTCGCCGATATCATACGATACAAGGGATACGAAAGAGACAGCAAAACTATTTTTACGAAATGCAAGGTCGCGTCAAAAAGGTCGATACGGTAATAATTGCAATGAGTATTTGCTTTGAAACTCATATTAAATCTTAATGTAAAAGGTAATGCAAATACTATAGATTAATTTTCTGGGAGTAATTAAACATTACTTAAAGGCAACGATATTATCGGGATCGTAACAAATTTTACAAAAATTGGTTAATAGATGTTTTATTTGGATAAAGACGTAATAGATTTTTACTCCCATATGTATTGGTAAAATTCAGATGAATAAAAGCGTGTAAATAGATACTAAAACTACATCCGGGGTACTTCACACGAATAAAGCGGTAAAAATACATTACTACATTTACTATGGAGGATGAACAGGCGTAATGTTTTATTATGACTTTATTCTCCAACATTCAGGACTATAAATTTCGGTTGTAAATAGACGTCTATGCATTTTTATAGTTATATTTTGAATATAGCGATTTTGAAAATAGGTAGTCTGATGTATTTCGTGCTCCTTTATCCGAATATGTAAAAAAAATAATTGACGTAACGTGACATTACCGCTTTATTCGGTTGGATAGGCGATTTGCTGACATTAAAATAATGTCTAAGCAAATTTAGTAGCCCCGGAGTACCGGTGTCTACAAAACATTTTATTCGGTTATTCACTAAATTATCCAAATTACCTACCTGTCTTCAATAATGATAGTAACTTATAAGTATATCTAATGTTTCCTCTTTCCTAATATATAATTTTCTAATATATTATATGTTGTGTGTAATTAGTAACTCTTATGTTAAGACACAGTTTATTTATCTGGTTGATAGGCTTAGGCTTTGTATTACATAAGTGGGGGTCTAATGTTCCTAGTTTCATTAATAATGTTGCTCATAAACAGGCAACTGCTATAAATAAGTTTTATGTGCGAATAATCCTTTTATAATGACAATAGAGTTATCACTAAATTTGAAATACTCATATTTTTTATATGTTTTAAGTCTCCTAACCTGAAGTGTACATTTACATGAGACATGTTATGTAATTTATGTTTAAATTTTTTGATCCTTTGGAACTCCTAGGTCAAATAATTGTACCTACAACATACATGTCCTAAAATTTTATGCAATATTTATAATTTTAAGTTGTCCTTGGATAATGAGCTTCTTTAGATCTCACTAAACAATGGAAAGTTTTTATTGTTCTCTGATTTCAGATTTTAATTAGCTTTATGAATAGAATTATAACCTATAGAAAGTGTGTTCCAACCAAACGCAAGGCGAAAAAATAGGCATAAAATATCGACTTGACGTATGCATGACATAAAATTAATGTTGCCTTAAAAATGTTTTTTCCCTAGATGTGGGGAAATAGTCGATAAAATTATTATTGATGCTGAGAAGTATACTGATTTGCACACTCTTGTAGAATTATCGTGAAATTTAAATATATTAAAAGGAGATGATCGGACTTTTCCATATCATTGGTCCAAAAGTGTGACAAAAAAATACAATATTCTGTTAAAAATTGTCCCTCTGAATAATTTGTCATTATGTCAACAAAGCTGTGAGGCCATTCTCCGTGGTTTTATTTCATTCAATAAAGGAAAGGACGATGCCCATTTTAAAGATCTAATTTCAATTAAACATAATATTATAGTAACAATATGTATAGTTTTAAATAATTCAGTTAGAGAGCTTGCAGGTAATTCCACAATCAATCAAAGACAAAGTAGATCCAACTACTAGTTCCGCCACTGTTTGAAGTTCAGATAATAATTATCATATAAATATTATTAAAATATATATTGAAATATAAAGAGGTATATTTATCTATGGAAGCTAAATGAAACTGAATTAAAAATGTGTGGCGGTGCTAGTAAATCGATTTAATTCGCCTTAAAGCAAAAATATATTTTCATTATGATTATGATGTCGCCCCAGGGTTAATAATAAAATAAAGAAGGGTATGTAGATTTATTTATTTTAAAATTTTCATCAAAATGAGCAGAACATATACGTGACTGTGGTTTTGGTTTCCATGTATCTTCTCTCCGATTGAGTCTTACAATTTTAATCCAATTGTCAGCAGTTATTGAGTTAGCAGGAAATCTAAAATTCCAGAGTAATGAAAGAATCTGTTTTTATTCCTATCTTATTTTTCTTCTTTAAATATTAAAAATTTAAATATATAAATATAGGCACGGTTCAGGGTTCCGGAACAGAAGTCAGAACCCTGAAAATAACATAATATTATAATTAAGTTATCATAAAATGTCATAATTTGATTATATTTCTTATAACAAAAAGACTGTAGGTAAGTATAACCGGAGTATTCATAGTTGCGATAGGTAGTTACCTCCACTTTTACCTACAATCTGCATGTTTAAAAATAGGGTAAAATTTCACACTTATGGCAACATTTTGTTTTCAATGACAGATAAAAAAAATATTAAAATTTGATTGTGTATTTATTGTTTGATCAATGAAATTACGTAAAAACATGTGTGAAATGTGATGTTATTTATTTTCTTATGTTTTTGAGCATAGTTTTGGCAGGATCTCAGTGCACATTTCGTCATGGTAAGTCGTTTAGGTTGACATACACACGTAGCCACTGACCGCTGAGCACTGAATGACAGAGCCACGATTGGTTCAAATTTGCACCCATAAAAATTCCTAAAATCGGCCTTCGGACTATACTTCTATAGGTTATAATTCTATTGCTTTATGTTAATACCACTGACAATCCTGCAAAATGTATTTCCAGGGGAGTAGCATTATGTACCTAGTTTCCAAAGAAATGATATAATATATAGGTATATTAGTGTGGGCCCATTGTTCTTTAAAAAAAAATGCTGAAATTCCACATGATAGAATATGTAAGTAAGTAATATTGATACTTCTACTCTTCAATCAATCTTTGATCAAAGCTTCTACTTATAATAGATATTATAATATATGATTTAAAGGAAATTTTATAATACAATGGTTTGTACCTACTACATTAAATAGGTAGGTATGTATAAATAAGTCTGACTATGAAGGGCTTGATATTTATTCACAGTTTTCTAATTTATAAAATCCACATTTTTGTTAATCCAGATTATATCCCAGAAAAGATGGTAAAGTGTATCCATTGCAAATTAGTGATTGATATGTATACTTCTGATTGTAAATCTATACATACTTAGTTCATTTATTTTAATAACATATGTTAACTACTCATTAAAAAAAAACTGTGTTGCATAGTGAATCTTTAAATTTATAACATTGAAGTTCATATTTTATTTGGATGCCGCCACCATTTGTAGGTATATTCTACAAATAAATATCCCAGTGTATGTAGGAGATATGGGATATACTATAATTAGGATACCAATAGAAAGTTTATAAACTTAATTTAATATAATAGGTACCTACATAATTATAAATTGTTATTGTGCTTATTTTGAGACATAACATAACATATTAACCCCTAGTGTTAATTGTAATTAATTATTGATTAAGATTCTTTAATTTTCTATATTACTTTTAAAAAGAAATTTTAAAATTTTTAAACATTGTAACAGTTCATTTTACGAGTAACTTGTTAAGTTTCATATTATTAATCTTATTGTAATTAACATTCTTAATTCATATTATTTGAATAGGTACCTTAATTTGGCCACTAACTATGTCGGGGCCCAACTATGTTAGAATCTAACATAAAGGTTTTATGTAATTTATGGCATAGCTGGCCACATTGTTTTTGTTTTATTGTTTTTTATTATTTTTTCTATATTTAAATTATTTTTGACTACAATTAAATTTCTCGGCAATGTAACATATAAATGAAATACAGTCCACTAATTTTACTATTATGAATTTATTATTTAATTACCAGTTCCTAAGCCGACAGACTTTGTGTAGAGTAAGAATTAGTATGGTACTATTATGTATGCAAACTTACTCTATCATCTGAAGGGTTTATCTATACTACATTATGTTTCCCTTCCAGTTTCCTTGTTCTTATTAATCTAGCTTGACATTTGTTGCTGAATGAGGTCAAATTACACAGGTAAAAAGGTACCTATTTAAATAACTTACAGCCTTAAGGCGGTGTGATCAGACAAAAGAGGCATTTTAGAATCGATTTTTTAAATACTTGTCCGATTACCACAGCTCTAATTTTTTTATATGTTATTATTTAAATCTTTATCTAGTTTGTGGCCAACGTGGAAACTCAATTACGTAAAAAATTCTCGATAGAATTTCGATTTGAAAATTACCTTTTTTACGTTTTTATAAGCGAAATATCTTGAAAACTATTGTGAATATCAACACGAAACTTGCATAGTTGTATAGCGCTTTATCAGATCTAGTTTATGGCCAAAGTACATTTTTTGTAAATTTTGTAGATAATTAACAATTAATAAAAAACACATCTACAACTACGCTGTGTTCTAATCCTTGCACTGGCCAGTCTCGCTCGGAACATTCAGTACCGCCGTGACCACTGTCAACGCCGGTTCTGCGCTTGTTTTTCGCGCGCAAATACATAATATAAAAGACTGTATTTATTTAGTAAGTAGACTTGGGAAATCGTAGTGTAACAAAAGTTAAAAAAGAGAGACCTTACGTAAAAGAGACTTACGTAGAAAACGTTAAGTACCTACCTACATAGATACTTTATAGTATGTTTTAGATTGTACTAGCGCCCGCCCACGGCTTTGCCCGCGTGAGAGTGCATTACTCCCGTGCGAAGCCGAGGCGGGTCCCTAGTTACATTATTATAAACCTTCCTTGTGAATCACTCTATCTAATAAAAAAACCGCATCAAAAAAATCCGTTCCCTAGTTTGAAAGATCTAAGCATACATAGGGACAGACATCAGAAAGCGACTTTGTTTTATAATATGTAGTGATTTCGTATTTAAAAATGATATTCATAAGTAGGTAATTATGTTACGTGTCTATTTTACCATTTCTATGACCTAGTATAATTTTATATATCTACTTAGTTTTTTTAGATCCACAAAATCCCGGGGAAAAAATCCGGGATTTTTCCGAACATTTTGTGCAAAGTTTACGTGTGTTAGTATAGTCCTCTTTATGACATTAAACTGCAAATAACTTAGTATCAATAGCAAATATAACAAGTAGCAGTATATACTGGGTGTAACAAAAAGGGTATGGTAAGCGAAATACTATAAAAACAACCCACTGTAGATAACATATCCCGAAATTTTTAGACTAGTAATCGCATGTTTATTTTTCAAGATTGTATGTTCATAATATTCCTGAGTGGGTTAGGTGTTCTCCATACTATCTGGACAAATAAATATGTGATTTTTAGTCTAAAATTTTGGTGATAGGTTCTTTATAGTGGGTTATATTTATAGCTTTTCGGTTAACATACTCCTTTTGTTACATCCTGTATATATGTCGTGGCCATATTGTTAAATTGATCATTTCATGAAATGGTCGAGCATTTCATGAAGTGGTCGCATTTCATGAAGTGGCCAATTCAATTTGACCAGATCGTTAAATCGTCTACATTTCACGATTTTGTCATCCACGTTTGGCCAAATCGTATTAACAGGGTGTCCATAAAATCCGAATGTGGTAAGAGCTTACACCATATATAAGTATACCATAAGGTATGATGGTATGATTTCTTTTGCTATTATTTATGTGATATTTTCACAATATAATATTTAAAAACATAAAAGACTTTACAAAAGCGATTCGCATCTGGCACATCGCCGGACGCTGCCTGGGCACGCTCGCTCCGCTCGCTCGGCTCGTGCGTCATTTGTCATAGTCTAACCTAACCTAACCTAACCTATCGTAATCTAAGGTTTTTGTTTAACAATATTATTATAAACCACCATTAAGTCTAATATACATTATACAATATAACACACTATCCGTGAACTTCTTCTGCATAGTCACCCTACTCTCTTTAATTTGTTTTATAACCTAAAAAGAAAAATCCGCCATCTTCACACATAAATAAAACGCGCGCAGCGCCTCTACCGGTGATTCGTGTAACTATTTTACGATATGATCAATAATCTTGACCACTTCATGAAATGATCGGGCGTTTAGTTGCCCATATCGAGAAACGATTTTTAATCATCGATCTGCCCAAACCATATCATGATGTGGCCAATAGACAGTTGAACTTTTCATGAAATGCGACCATTTCATGAAATGCTCGACCATTTCATGAAATGATCAATTCTACGATATGGCCACGACATATACATGTATATGATTTCAAATTGTTTCGAACATAAATCCCTAAGTTGCCCGCGAATCCCTAGCTGTCCCGCGACTTCGTCCGCGTGGAATAGTGACTTTCGGCAGCATTTTAAATTTTTTTAGGCTAATTATTTTGCAAGTAAAACACATGTACATTAAAATAAGTTATTAAGCTTATTTAAGTACATTTTTATATGCGACGTTTTTAGTACGATTTTTAAAAGAGCTGTTTGTTGCATATTGTCCTGCTTGATAATCATTATGAAGTTGTACTCGCATATTTGTAGTGAGACAAAACTTTTAAAAATGACGTAATTTCCATACAAACTTTCATCCCCTATTTCAACCCCTTACATCCCTTTTTTGCATATGGCGCGCAGTGCTTGGCAAGTTTCTTACTTAATTCTCTGTATTGTTCTGTTCTATATTTTTATTTTCTGAGCCCTAAGCTTTTTTCCGATCTCATCACACAAAATTTTTCACCCCCTATTTTTAGCCCCTTTATGGTATTCTTTTACAAACTTTGAATGTCTTATTTATTTATATCTAATGAAAAGCCTAAAAAATAAGTTTTCAGCTTCTAGCTTAAAAAATGACGTAATTTCCATACAAACTTTCGTCCACTATTTCAACCCCTTACATCTCTTTTTTGCATTAAAAAGTAGCCTATGTCCTTTCACAGGCTCTAGACTATCTCTGTACCAAATTTCATTTAAATCGGTTCAGTAGTTTAGGCGTGATTGCGTAACACAGAGATAGACAGAGTTACTTTCGCATTTATAATCCGAAGGAAGAATTTGAAGATCATACTTTAATACCACTTTGGGGTAGAAGAGTTATAAATAATAATGTGTATTATCCAGCAACTGCAAGCTATAACCGATCATAGTTATTTGTTTAGGAGATATTTTTAATTGCACATCAAATAAATAATCGCCCATCAATTTAATCTCATCTTTTATATACTTTATTACATACATACATACATATAATCACGCTTTTATCCCTTACGGGGTAGGCAGAGTACCAAGGGCCGATAGAACCACATGGTGCCACTTCTGACCAATTTTGAGGGTATAGTTGAGATATACAAGTTCGGTTAGTAGTGACAGATGGTCTGGTCAGCCCATCGCCTACAAAACATCAAGACCCTCTTGTTCCTCTACTGACTTATACAGTATGCCCTTTATATACTTTATTACAGCAATTAAATTATTTTAGTACAAATAAACTCAATGTTTTACAAAATGACTACAGCAGATAATTCGAAAATACATAATATCAGCCCAACATAAACTGTTTTCCTCGAATGCAAGACAAATTAATACCTTTTGGTACAAAAATACTACAATCTCATCATAAATACTGACTGCACATCAAATTAACCTTAGCGCACAACTAGTATAAGACGAATGACGTTTTGTCGGTGTAACAGTTCCCTTTTCATACAATGATAAAAATAATAGGTTAGGTTAGGTTAGAGTATGACAAATAACGCACGAGCCGAGCGAGCGGAATGAGCGTGCCGCGGCAGCTGCCGGCGAAGTTTCAGAATCGAATTGATGAAACGATATTTTAGTGTTGATCTCACTCATTATATTATGTTTTGTTTATTTAATTCGGCCTTAGAAAATGGCTTAAAAACAAAAATTTTACCAATAGACGATTTAAAAAAAACCAGTTACGCTCAAAAAGTTCAAAAACCTGATCAACCCTAATAGAGAGTCACAAGTGATCCAAGCTATGTATCACACAATAACCAATAAGCCCATTTAACTAGTCGATATCGCCCGATACAATTGGCGCGGAAAACAAACATTAGGTACGGATAATCAAAATAAAAATGCATTTCCTGCGAGTTATAATATTGTCGTGTAACTCAACCCTATAGTACTTGTTCAGCATTCCAGTATTTGCCTGGCTGTCACCTACACCCTGTAAATTTTTTAATTATATTTACAATTTACGCAGTAAGCAACCCAGTTACAAAATTGATTATACAGGAAAGAAATTAAAATCCCGGCAATTAATCCCGAAATCAACCAGAATACGGATGGCGACAGAATAAGGACGTCCGCGGCAGATTGCGCTGGTTGCGGGGGGCGCCCCGCAGTTACGTCTACCTCAACCCCCTCAAATACCTAAAATTCGTCTATTGGAGCGCCTTAACTCGTATGACTACGACTCGTATGACTACTACCTATGTTAATAAATACAAAATTTTGCTGAAGATTGATATTCATAACTGTACCTTGATACGTATCTATAATACTACGTCAGAACAGGTAATAGAACCTAGGCGAAATTTGGCTCAACATTCAGATATCCTACCAAAGTAGTTTAAGATAAGTAGACGCCCAAGACTTCGTCCGCGTTACTATAGAATACTCGCATTTCCGTTCCTGTGAGGATTTGAGAAAATTCTTTTTAGGGCTCCCCTAATGTACGTAGATCGTATTTAGGCCCAACTAAATATTTTTCTTCCAAAATTAGGCTCAGCCGCCCTGACCCTAAGCGCACATCGCGCGAATGTAGTCCAAGTACAAGTAGATCCGAGGGTCAGTGGAGGGTGTAGGGCCCGGTGGTGGGCACACCCATAGTGCACGAATGTAGTCCCACCACCACCGCGCCTTCACTGCGTACAGAGTAGGCAAGCGCGGCGTGCATTCACCGCGCCGCGCCCCAACTTCTATCCACCCACAGTATAGAAGTAGGTACACGTACAATAATGATAATACCTACTCACTCACCTTAGGGCATTCTTTTTTCCAAGCTTGGGAAATCTATGTAGTAGGGGAGCCCGAGATGCTAAATTTGCAGTTACTCGAGCGTCATGGGGACTTGGTGGATTCTACAGATTATGTTATGAGCAAAAAAAAGTTTATGTTGCATTTTCTATTTTAGTGGGGGGTTTACCGTGTACACTTGTTTAAAAATGTAAAAAAAAATCGTCATATGGAAATACTCGAGCGCGTCAGTCATTTATAGTACATATGCGCTTTATATTACTCATAACTTAGACATTAATCTGACAATTAATTGAAGGGGGGTGGCCAGAACGAGTGGTTGAAAAAAAAAAAAAAAAAAGTTATTCGAGCGTGTCAGATATTCAAAGTGAGTGTTAAGTAAACCCTAAAAAGTGTACTATTCAAATGACTGACGATTTGCACGAGGCGTTCAGTCATAATTAATTTTTAATATGTAAAAAAAAATGGTGACCTTGAAATACTCCAGCGCGTCAGATTTTTCTGCAGGGGGATCAATTTGATGTTACTGTCCTCCTGAATCATAATCTGACAATTATATGGAGGGATATAGCTAATCTGACCATTTTTAAGGGAAATTTTTGCTGTGCTTTCTTCACAGATGAATGAAAGGATCATATACACATCAAAATATCGATATTTTTTCAGAAAAATATCGATATAAATTAGCGATATTTTTTCCTGCAATATATCAATTTTCGATATTTATTTTCAGATATCAAAATCGATATATTTTTAAAGCTCTGCTGTCTGGCGTCTGCTCATGCGTCACATCATGTTGTTGACCAATCCGATTTCTTAAATTTAGAAAATATGCAGTAGGCTGTATGGGTTTAGTTTCTTTGCTTCAAACACAAACAAAAATTACACTCTATGACTTGTTTGTCTATGACAATGACATTGCTTGTTGGTTTGGTTGGTATCACTACACTGGACTGACTGCATTTTAGTTTAGAGTGTTGGTACGAACGTTGTTTTGTTGTGTTGTCACGAGTAAACTAAGCGTAGCTTATTGTTATTTTTTTTGTGTGAGTTGTATTTATGTTAAATGTCATGTCTGCTGTATGGAAGTTAGCGATAATTTTGGCAATTTTTATAGATAATTGCAAATTGGGCAAAAAATATCGATATATCGAAATATCGATATTTCTTGGGTGATATACATATATCGATATATTTGAAAAATATCGATACGATAAATATCGATATTTTTTTCCATTTGCCCATCACTAAGCTGAGATGACAACATGGCGTAGTTGTGACGGTGCGAGAGAGTAAGAGATAAAGAATGAGTGAGAACGAAAGTTAGGCGCAGCGTGGGGGAACCACAGCTCTCTGCCGCTGTACGCTCCACCTTTTTTCGACAAATTAATAAACATTACCCCATTTAAAACGTCAGATTATAATTTTTTTACAATCCTGACACTATTATCTTTAAAATAAAAAAAAAATTAATCACGCTCGAGTATTTCGAGGTATCGTTTTTTTTTTACAACTTTGTGACTTGTTTATTTCTTAATGTCACATTCAAATCGTCAGATTATTGAAATATACACTTATCTCACTGTAATTAACTTACCCTCTCTTAATCTGACGCGCTCGAGTTTTTCGGAGGATCGATTTTTTTTACTAATCTGACGGGTTCCCCTCAACGTACACCACCATATTAAGGGTTCATATGTGGTAAGGGTACATTACATTATGCAAGGATTCTCCCTACATAATTTTCTGACACGCTCGAGTAACTTCAAAAATCCCCGCTTGGGCTCCCCTACTAATGGGAATGTTCTTCCCTAACAAATATCTTGCATTTCAAACATTTTCTGATATCAGACATGTTGAAATTAAAAGCGATAGGTAAAATATCTATAAATCCACGAATGTAGTTTATAAAAGTAGTTAATATATTAGTTATATTACGTTACAAAAAATTTTCACCAAATCGAAATTTGACAATGATTCTAATGTCATATGATGTCAAAGATGGGCATGTGAAGGCAAGTGTCAACTTCAAATGCGGGAGAGGTATTTTGGATATTTTTGACTGTTAACTTTAATATTAAACGATATTATAGTTAAAAAAATATCTTATTTAATGAGAATATAAATAGGAGTTAAACTCTTTTTTTTATAAAAACGAAAGCCCATCCAGAAACTTTTACGCTAAGCAAATACACCTTAAAATATTTTTTTTTTGCGTGTGCATATGCGTGGGTAATATAAGCAAATACTTTTCCGAGTAGGAATCAACTCATACGGCACGTGGCATTAAAGTCGAAAATAGGCGGATACAATAGCAATGTAACTTTGTTTGGTAATGTAACGAATGTAGTCAAAAATGACAACATGAAAGTTGAAAGACCGTGCTCTAGTACCGTCAAATTGACCGCTGCGGTCTTTGAAGATATAGCATGAAGCCCGGTCCTTCTAGTGTTAAAAAGAGCCATAAATAGTGTATGTGACGCATGGATGCGGAGTAACGCAGGAAAAACTATGACTATTTACGATATTCCAGGAATCATAAAAACTGCTACGCCAGGGGCTTCCACACAAGATAATATTTAAGCTGGTTTTTCCAAAACTGGGATCTATCCTTACAATCGCAATACATTCAGAGAAATTGACTTCGCGCCTTCTTTTGTAACTGATAGTCCAAACCCAAATGCTGAAGAGGAAGTCTGCCCTCAGAACAACCTTGCACCTGACGATGAAACACCACCTCTCTCTCCTTCATTGTTAAACGAGTATTCGGATACAACAAATGCTTTACCAATTGAACATACAACCCCAGACCAAACAAGAAATATGGATATATCTTTACCGTCCACCACAGCAATCGTCCAGTTGTAACTGTAAACGATAGAGCAAACCATCCCAATACTATTAATGAGAATTCAACAGCAACAGCTTCAGATCTGATGCCATCAACTCCTCCTAGACGTAATGAGGATATTCAGCCAGGGCCTTCCACTTCTATCCCGCCAGTTTTTTCTCCAGAAGAAATACGACCTTATCCAAAGGCTGCCCCCAGAAAACAGACAAACCGAGGCCGCAAAACCAAAAAATCCACCATTTACACAGACACACCTGAAAAAGAGGCTATTAGGCAAGAATTTGAAGAAAAGCAAAGACGGGAAAGGCCAAGCTAATGAAAAAGAAAGTCCTTGGGAAGAAAAGCAAAGGTAAGACAAACAAGAAGAAACATCGATATCATCAGATGATGAAGAGGAATACTTCTGTCTGGTTTGTGTAGCAAACTATTCTGATAGTAGGCCTGGAGAAAAATGGGTCCAATGCCAAGGCCAATGTAAACTCTGGTCTCACTTAGAGTGCACAGACGGAGGTCATTATTATATTTGCCACAACTGTGATGATTCTGATTAGGAGATAGGTTAAAACCTAGAATCTCATTAAAGTTTTTCATATTTTTAATTATTTTAATAAGGTTGTGATTGATCTTAAGATCTGTTTTTGTTCCTATTTGTTAATGATTAGATGCTTAAAGATATTTATAACGTTGATTTTAAGACTTTTATAATAGTAATTAAAATAATAAATGCTGAGACTGTTATAATTATATTTAAAATAATGCCAAAGTGCCTTAGTATAAAGTTTTGATTTGAATAAAGATACAGATCTGTTTGAAACCATATTTGAGTATTATTTATGTATGTCACTACTGACCCCATACACTGTCACAACCGCCCCTGGCCTGGGGTCGGATGTGACAAAATACGATGTTTTTCTGCAACGTTTTTGTGTCCTAACTATAATACCTAGACAAAATTTTATTATTTATAAGAAGGCAAATGTGTACATTAATCTAATCAGTATCTATCGTCCATCTAAGTAGCATATTGACAAAACTATATACGATCAAATCAAAATTGTCACAACCGTAACCTCTCCCCTACTAAGTGCGAAATATCCGTCCCGGGACGTGGAGAAGAGGAGGCTGCAGCAGTTTTGGGTAAGTCCCTGGACCCATAATTTGTTGAATAAAGTAGCTGTCGAAGGCGCCAAGCGCCAACATATGGTCCTTCGAGCCGGATTTGCCAGCGTAGACATCCAGATATATGTTGTATGTAGTATTTATGTATATGTATTGTGTTCATGTATAATATCCTGTAATTCATATAGAAATATCCATAAAATTGTGATTTTCGATATTATACGCCCAGACCATTCTGAACACCGGTTTAGCGTGAACGTGTGGGCCGGCCTACTCGGCGATTCCCTGCTGGGTCCTGTGTTCCTGGACCGTCTGAATGGGCAGACCTACCTCCAGTTTCTGCAGAGCGACCTTCCTGTATTGCTCAGAGAAGTCCCGGTGTGGAACCGGAGGTGGATGTATTACCAGCAGGATGGCGCGCCGGCACTTTACCGTGCCGTGCGTAATATTTTAGACCATAGGGTCGCTGGATTGGACGTGGGAGCCGGATCGCCTGACCGCCTCGTTCACCTGACCTAACTCCCCTCGATTTTCATGTTTGGGGGAAGCCAAGGACTTGGTGTACGGTAGCAACAGCCATACAATTTGACGGCCGATTGGTATAGTTGGTAGTGGCCCTGCTCGCTGCGCCATAGGTCTGGGTTCGTATCCTGTAGGTGCAAATATTGATATGATGAATATTGATGTTTGTTTCCGAATCATGGATGTTTTTATACTTATCTTTGTAATTATATACCGTTGCTTAGTACCCACGACACAAGACCTTATGGATCTTAATGTGGGACTAAGTTAAGGTGTTGTGAAGTGTGTGAATATTTATTATTATTTCCTACTTTTTCTTATTTTTCTACATTTATAAATATGAATTTATTAGAATATACAGGTGTAACAAAAAGGGTATATTGAGCGAAAGGCTACGTAAATAGCCCACTGTAGAGAACCTATCCACAAAATTTGAGACTCGAAATCACATGTTTATTTTCCAAGATTGTATGAAAATTCCTGAGATATTTAAATTTCTCTCCATACTGTCGGGAAAAATAAACATGTGATTTCGGGTCTCAAATTTTGTGGATGGGTTCTCTACAGTGGGCTTTTTACATAGCTTAACATACCCTTTTTGTTACACCCTGTATACAATATTCTATAGAAATAGCTATCGCTTTGCTTTTGCTAATTAGGTAATAGGGGGCCGGATAATTTCGGTATTTTTTTCTGCAGTCCACGCATACGGAGTCGCGGGCAAGCTGTACAAAATAAAAACTGTTTTGGAAGTTAATAGGTTAGAAAAAAAAATCGGCCAAGTGCGAGTCGGACTCGCGCACCGAGGGTTCCGTACAAACCTGTAGGTATATACTTTAAGTAAAAATTCACCATCACGACAATCGAGTCATAGAAAAGTATGTGATGTAACTAGAAATGTAAGGTTTCGGATTTTTCTTTATGTGTGCCATTAACATATCTTCATGCCAAATTTCAAGATTCTAGGTCAACTGGAAGTACCCTTTAGGTATTGATTCCTTACGAGTTTGAAAATATGCGGCTTATATTGCTGTTTCTTTTGATTGCGTTGACATAGAAGTTTGATGTTACAGCTTAAAGTTTTAAATTATAGACCTGAGTATTTGACATGAATTTTAATTTAATAACTCTACGCGTTCACGAGGAAAGGGTAGTAAGTTTAGTAGGTTTTGATTCCCTCGCGAGTTTTGAAAATTTTGCGGTATAAACGGCTCTATCTTTAATTGCATTGGCTTATAAGTTTGGTTTTCTCACAGCTCCGAGCGACCATTGACCTAAGCATTTGATATCAATTTCAGCTTTATACCTCCACGCGTTCCTAAGAAAAAGGAGTCTAGACAGACGGACGGACGGACAACAAAGTGATCCTATAAGGGTTCCGTTTTTTCCTTTTCAGATACCGAACCCTAAAAATAATACGGGTGTAATTATTTGTTGACAAATAATGTTTTTTCATTCATTTGGATTAAGGTTAAGAATTTATTTTTCTAAGATATACCTACTAGTTGCGTTCTGGACGAAACACTAATGTGACGGACATATTTTAAGACGATTTGATAATATTGTAAAGACCAATTGCTATTTAGGCGAATTGCTACATAGACTGACCAGTTTTATATTAGACGCAATGATACAAAACTCTCATGACATGAATCAAGTTAGACATGTTTTCGCGGCGCGGCGCGGTGCGTGTGGCTACTGCAAATCCTGATGTGTTACAGTAAACACACATGAAGGTGTACAACACACTCTGAAGTATGTATAAAACGACCACAAGACTATAGTTTGTATACATTAATTTAACATTGAACACATTTAAGGTGTTTTATTTTAACACACTTGGAATTGCAGTGGTATCTGTGCTGGATTAGCGATTTAACGGACTTTGAGAAAATTTAACGTGTTAACATATTTTTAAGTTAACTTAAAAGTTAAACTGTTACTCGAAATGTTAACTTCGTTAATTAACGAATAACAAGTTAATGCCCAGCTATGTATATTACTTTAATACAAATAATATGTATAAGTTAATGTATAATCTATACCTATGAACAAAGCGACTCCGCCATGTCAGCAGCGTTACTCGACGATATTACGCTTGAATTAAAAAGATAAATAACATCATAGCGCGTCGTTTTTACTCTCCATTTTAAAAACAATTCGCTGTAATAGTCTAGGCTATGTACTTGCATTATATGGGCGTGTGATATACACACTTTACATATCAGCTAGAATACCATAAACAAACTTTTAGCAAATGAATATGAGACTAACAAAGGAATGTTATCGTTTATTTCAGATTGCATTTGACGGCCCAGAGCTATTTGTCATCCGTGCTGGCAGCGCATTGACTATAGCTTAAGACGGCCTCCTCCACCACCACCCGCATCTCCCTCTGCATCGATATCTGGAATTCCTGTTAGACCTGTAGTTTCCTATATATAAAAATTAAAATGGCCGCTATTCCTAAAAGAGGAGGGGTTGACCACCCTTATGTGTGTTTTTGCCGATAATATTAGGTATATTTTACGCCCCTAAATTATCGGTAGTCCATTACCAAACACACTGTATATGTATATATATATTTTTTTTTAATAATTAAATATATAGAATTATTCAAAATTATTTTCATTAGATGTAGAAAGTTTGTTTACAAATGTTCCTTACAAAGATTGTTTAGACATAATTAAGACTTGGTGTGATAAAGTAAATTTACATCCAACGGAGGTTGATAACATTATTGGACTGACTAGACTTTGTATGAACCAAAATTATTTTTGTTATCGGAACACCTATTATTTACAGAGGGATGGTTTGGCTATGGGTTCTCCGTTGTCACCGTTTCTTGCAGAAATTTTTATGGATTGGTTTGAAAATAAGTTTATAGTTAAAAGTAAAATAACATATTATCTTGTGTTGGACAGGCTCAGTGAGACAGTTTCATGTTTTTGACAACAAAATTAATACCAAGCATGCCAAAATTAAATTCAAAATTGAAGAAGAAGTTAATAATAGCATAATTTTTTTGGATTTAACTATATCAAGATTAGATAAATTTCATGATTTTGCTGTACCTATATCGGAAACCTACCCACCCCAGAAAATACTAAAGCAATCTTAATATGCAACGGGACTTATGTCTATATACAGAAAAGTTCTAATTATTTATTCCAGCGACAGTCGTACAGCTTACACAAGTTCCAGAATCTTTTAAAGCCGTTCGTTATAGTCACCACAGATGGATATATAATTGAAGTCACAGGGCCACATGCTGCTACAGAGACAGATGCGAACATAATGAGCAATATCATGAATAACGGTGAACATCCAATTCATTGGCTTATTGAAACTAACGTACGAACGACGTACTTATTTTGGATCGAGGTTTTAGTTTTAATTGTAAACGAAGATTAATAATAAATGTTTGCTTTGAAAGTATGTTATCATTGTTTTATTTTTTGTAAAAACTTCTCTGAACGGACTAAGATTTGGGACTTGGCCCCATAGTAACTTTTATTCAGCTCAAAAATACCCATTCGACGATGTATCACACGTAGTAATTGGAGGGTGGGTCCAGATCTCATAGAAACACTGGCATCATCCTTTGTGAGACGAATATTGCCAGTTGTGTTGTGTGTGTATCACATATTACTCCAAGGGCTTATTAATCATTTGAATTGCGTTTGTTATAGATTTTACCGAAACATCACTATAACAGTAAAGATGGAAGCATCAGAAGTATAGAAATATTTAAAAAATTTACTTAGGCAAAATCTATACAAATATGATTCTTCATATAATTACTCAATACAAACACGGAAATTAATAGAAAACCTTAAAAACCAAATATACAGAAGGTTTTACGAAAAAAATGATGTTGAATCAAATATCTTATACGCCGAAGCTACTATATTGGACCCAAGATTTAAAAAGAGAGGGTTTATTAACATAAATAAATACGACAAAGCACTATCAGACCTTAAGAAAAAGGTCGGTCTTGACAGTGAAGATAACCTAAGAAACCCAAGCCCACTGCAGCCGCCACCACAACCATCCTCATCCACAATGCCATCGTCATCATCAATATGGCAAGATTTTGACCAGGAAGTGGCGGCACTTGTGCCTTGCAACCCAATTGCTGCTGGAATTGTAGAGATCGACAAATATATACAGGAGCCAATAATAAGTCGCAACGAAGACCCCTTAACCTGGTGGTATGAGCGGAAACAAGTGTACCCAATTTTATATCGTTATATGTTTAAAAGACTGCATGTGGTAGCCACTTCAGTTCCATGCGAACGCACTTTTTCGAAAGCGGGTCTTATTATGACTGAAACACGCTCACGATTGTCGGCGAAAAAATTGACTGAGCTGCTATTTATAGGTAGCAACATGAAATAAAAAGTATGCAAAAAAAAAGATAAAAAAACAAAAAAAAATACAATTACTGTATGTACATATTGATTGATTTTTAAATAACGCTCACGTTTGTCGCCGAAAAAATTGGCTGAGCTGCTATTTATAGGTAGCAACATGAAATAAAAAGTATGCAAAAAAAGATAAAAAAAACAAAAAAAATTACTGTATGTACATATTGATTGATTTTTAAATACGCCTATCAAAATATTCTTATTTGGATAGACAGTCCTAAGCCTGTTAAGTATGAAGGAAAATCAAGTGATATATGTACCTAGTAGTAAAAACTCAAAAAGTCGAATAAAAACTAACCAAAACAATCCCAGTCATATCTCGTTTTACTCAATTTCTTCGCTCCCGGATATGGGCGCGGAGTTGGATCTGTTAAAACGACACCTACAATCTAACCAAACCAATCCCAGTCATATCTCGCTTCACTTAATCTTTTCGGTCCCGGATATGTACTCGGAGTTGGATCTGTTAAAAGGATATATATCCTTAGTCGGAGTGATATGCCATATGTCCAATCCTTCACTGGATATGGTAAGCCCATGCCTAATGGACTTGACTGTGCATTCCGTCATTCGTCAGATTAAATTCTTTGTTGTTCGGTAAACGTTATAAGTTGAGTTAGTAATAGATAAATAAATAGTTGAGATAAATGAGATAGTAGCTAGTGATATTATCTAACATGTATAGCTACTGATCAGCTACTATTTCATTGTTATGGATGGACCTTTATAAGCTGTGCTAGTCACATTTCCTGAAGTGTTGCAATATTAGCTCGTAAACATTACTAATTTTATTTGACATAATGTAGGTCCCTATCTTTATGACTTTTGATATTAAATTTGATTAAAACTTCGATAATCACATGAATTTTCTTGTTTTTAATTGCCTCTCTAAAATGTAATTCTATTTATTACCATCATTAAATTATAAAAATATTAAGCTGTAGATTTACTGTTTATTAATTTGATATTTACAGTTTTCTACAGTTTTTTTTTAGTATATCTACAGTTTAGCGTGTGCTGGGGTTGGCAACACTGCTTAGGGTTCTGGCAAACTACATGAAGTTAATGATACTCACACAGTGTTTATTATCAAACGAAGTGTTTTATGTTGCCATATTTAAATTTATATTAGGGACTGTAGAACATATTTAGTATTGTTATTTTGTAACCTTTTCATTTTGTTTTAACTTGAATTCTTAGTTTTGTTTTAACTTTATCTCTTTTACCTTAATTATTATTGTAATTTATGATTTCGACTGAAGGACTCAGTATCCATGGTCATGAATAAATTAAAAAAAATAATTAATGATACTCAAAAGTATTCAAACCCCTCAAACAGGGGGACTACAATACATCAGTATTGCTTTACGGGCCCAATTCGTAGAAAATCGAGCTGCATTTGTAGACGAAGCTCTACAATATGCTAAAAGTTTATGTGAAGAGCTTAGAATTTCTATTGAACCCCCAATACAAGTAAGGAGGAAGCATATTTTTGGCGATGGATCTGTATACGTTGGTTTATCGTACGAGAACGAACTGAGGCGAACAATGTTCACTTCAGTAGACAGAGTAACTGCTGAAATTCGTTATCGATTCCAACAGCTGCAAAATCTAGCGCAAAAATATGCATTTTTAATGCCCGCAGTAATAATGCAAAAATATGCATTTTTAATGCCCGCAGTAATAATGCTGGGCTCGGAAGAACTTAACCTAGATCGAGCTCCTCGGGACATAAATACAGAAGAGTTCCAACATGATTATTTTTGCTAAACTCAAATTACCACTTCGTGGCACCCGTTTTCAATCGATAGAAACCATAAAGGAGAATTCGCGGCGAGAACTGAACTCAATTCCGGAAACAGCGTTTAAAAAATGTTTTGATGATTGGATTATTCCTTGGCATAAATATATCGTTTCTGAAGGAGCATACTTTGAAGGTGATAAAATAAATTTGGATGAATAACAAACATTTTGTGTATTATTGATCTTTTCCTGGCACTTTTTTGACAGCGTACATAGTAAAATACCGCCATATTAAATAAATTACTTTATTATTTTATCTATTTTTACTTTGGTTTTGCATATACGTTATGCTGTATGTTAAAGTGTGAATGACGTGTTTATTAAAACTTATATTTTTATTTACTTTTTAGGAACAAAATGAAGAATGATACAGATTCCTGTAGTGAAGACGAAAGAGTTCGTGTTACTACATTACTCGATTTAACCCTTTATAGGACGGCCCATACAAAGTGGCCAGTAAACTGGACAGTCACATTAAGGTCGAAAATTCAAAGATTTTTGTAGTAATCATGAACCTTATGATCAAAAACGATAGCTAATAAAGCACGCTGGCCAGCTAACTAGCCACCGTTCAAGGACGCGGCACGCACGTAAAAATTCGCGCCGTTTTTGGCAGTGGCCTGTCAACTAGCCACTGCGCGTATGCGGACTAGTGTTCGCTGTTATCGCGAGTAGACAACACGTATAATTAATGTGTAGTGCAATGAAAAACCATGTCTTCGTTCAAAAGGTGAGTAAAACGATTGTGTTATAGTATATTCTGTATTTTCATGTGCCAGAACATAGTGAACAGGAAAATAAATATGCTATTTTTGTAATTGAAAATGACCGGCGAGTTGAAAAAACATAACCTATAAATTACACATGTGTATTTGAGATAGTCTCATAATTATATATTTTGATTTATTTATATAAACTATATCATTTCACCCGAAGTATATAGTCTATTTTTATGATATAATAATACAATAAGCACAGATATATGGGTTCGGCAGTTATAGGCTATTATCGTAATTGTTTAGGTATTTTTTTTTTGTCAAATTATGCAGATTTCTAGGTAGGTATATTAGTTTTCTGATTTATAAAGTTTTCATTTTCGTTTCTCTGTTGTTTTAGAAATATCTTCAGTATCAGGATTTGGAAAACCTAAATGATGACCATGGGCAGAAATTATGGCTATTACTGATGACCAGGCCATCCATTCTGATATTGGTGGGGATTCCGACGCTGACGACTGTTTTGAAGATGTTGTATCGAATACCAGCAGCCTTAGCACCCGCAGTTGTCATCAGCCATTGTCTTCTTCTGAACCTCCACCCGGATCTTCATCCTCGAACATTTCCGAACCAACACCTCCACCCCAGCTTTCACCATTACCTCCAACAGCACCGTCGCATCCATCATCGCCTTTGCTTGTACCGCCTATAGTTATGGATCAGCCTCCTGAAGGTACTCCTGAAAATCTGAATAAATGGAGCAAGAGAAAATTTAGAAAACCACCAGTATATAAAAAAACTACTTTCAATAGTTACATAGGTATAAATAAGGAAGTCGATCTAAACTCACCTCTCAAGATTTTGAAACTATTTTTGACTCCCTTTTTTTACCAACTAATGATTATAGAGAGTAATAGATATGCTGCACAGTGCCATCAGACTCTAAACCTGACCGAAGAAGACCTGAATACTTTTTTAGGAATTCTGATTATTATGGGCTTTCATAGTTTACCATCATGCGGCTTTATTGGTCTCAAGATAAAAATTTTCATGTATCCCGTATAAGCAGTCTTATGAGTATGCGCAAATTCTTAAAAATACTGCGGTTTATACATGCAAATGATAACGAGAAAATGATACCAAGGGGTAACGTGGGCTTTGACAGACTTTTTAAGATACGTCCATTACTGACTCATTTTTCATATGTTTTCGGGTCAGTATATAGTCCTCATCGGCAATTGTCTATTGACGAAAGTATGATAGCTTTCAAAGGAAGGTCTACTTTGAAACAATATATGCCGCTCAAGCCCATCAAAAGAGGGTTCAAAGTGTGGGTTATATGTTGCGCTGTCACGGGATATATGGTCAATTTTGATATTTATGAGGGAAAACTGCAAGGTGGACAAAGGGAATTGAGTCTAGGTGAAAGTATAGTACTGAAGTTGGCTTCGGCGTTGAGCATTTGGGATATTGCTTGTTTTTTGATCGATTTTTTACCTCCTTGCCTTTATTAGACAAATTGCTTCGCAAAACCATTTTCGGTGTTGGAACTATTATGCCTCAAGAAAATTTTTCCCTTCCAATAAATTTCCGCATGATCGAGACATGGCTGTAGGAGAGAGTGCTTCTGCTATGACGAAATCTAACATATCTGTTTCTAAATGGAGAGACCGCGGGAAAAAAGCTGTATGTGTGGCTTCAAATATGCACAACCCAGCCAAAAAAGGTTTTGTTAAGCGCACTAATATGCATGGCAATAAAGAGAAGTGTCTTGCCCAAATGCTATAATTGATTATAATAAGTTTATGGGCGGTGTAGATAAATTCGACCAGTACATGGCTTCATACAATATTTCATGGAAATCACGTCGATGGTGGATGAAAATTTGGTTTCTACTTGATAGAAGCTGCTATCGTAAACTCCTACATCATTTATAAGGACACTTGGAGAAAGGCTTATCCTGGTGGAACAAACCTATAACATCTGATTTTCAGAAGTAAACTAGCCGATGAAACTTATAGGAAATTCCAAAATTCCCGTTCAAGAAAACGAAAATGGCGATCATAGACTCGTAAAATCTGTAAAGAAAAATTTACGTAGATGCAGGTATTGTAGCACTGCATCAAAACCTAAACGTAGTGTTTATGAATGTATTAAATGTAATGTAGCATTATGCGTTGAATGTTTTGCTCCTTTTCATAACTCCGGACAGAAAAAAAAGATTTAATATAGTTTGTTTTTTTCTGAATTGTGAACAAGAAAGTTTTCTTATTATCCTTATCTTTTTTGAATCGTGAACAACACAGATTTATTTTTATATTGTAATTCTGATAAAAATTTAGAAAATTAAGTCCAAAATTTTGTTTCTTGATTGATACTATATTTTTTTTTAAGTTACGCTAATTGTAAGTGTCAAGTTTTTGAGGCTAAATAAAGACTGATTACGAAATAAACAATCATTTTTTTTTTTTTATATTATTTACATCCAAAAAAACTATTTTTTATAAGTGGCCAGTTTACAGGCCACTGATTTCATAGGGATAGTAACTGATACAAAACGGTCGGTGGACAGTATACTAGCAGCCAAATGTTTTCTTTATTTTCTCGGAAAATAATGACTTTCTGGAAATTTTATTAATCAATGTTATTATAATAACACTACAGAATATAGATTTATGAGTAAATATAGTGAATTCAAAAAAAAGTTAAAGTGTGCGTTAAAGGGTTAAGAAAAAGACGCAAACATTTATTGGAAATTAAAAAAATACTTAAGCAGTCAGCATCTCGTGAAAATACCACAGAGCTTCTTGAAAATGTACCTAATATAAATTCTGCTGAAGCTAAAAATCACGACAAACTTCCTGATGACAGCGATTTAGCTGTGACACAATTACTTTTAGAACCTACTTCATATTCAGCAGAGCTGCTGAAATTTGGTGGTCCAGACAATGTTTCTGAACCTGCTATGACTGCAACTAACAATTTTGTTACTATTTCTTCTGAGGAGAATGCCTGTATTGAGGTACTAAGCGGATTTTCAAACCTTGACCTTTCATCAGATGACTCTGTTGCCGATCCAAATTACGTTCCATTGTCTGAAATAACATATATTGCAAGAATAGTTTCATCACCGACCAACGGTAATAATGATTTCCTGAAAGTACTTAACTTAGAACCTGAAGTTGTACCAGAGTCTAGAATAAGAAAACTAAAAGCAGAACAAATGACTTCAAAAAGGTTTAAGAATAAGAAGTTGAGAATGCTAGGTCAGGAGTACATATGTTTCAGAAAGACTGGCGATAAAAGTTTTTTTACAAGACTATCAAACCCACGCGAATACTTGGTGAGGAGCAATGTGATTAACTGCGAAAAGTTTACAGAAACGTACGATTAAATATTTTCAAAGAATATTGGGAGATGAGCTGGATTGAGAAAAAAATGATTGTTTCATCCATAGTAAATAATAAACGTTTGAACATTTACAACAATTTTAAAATGTTATACTTTTAGATTGCCATGAATTCTATAAGTAAAGAGAGAAGAAACCCAATCGCAATATGTGACGGTAGTTACATTTATATGCAAAAATCTTCAAATTATTGATTAAAAAAAAACAGTTTTCATAAATACAGATGGTATGGTAAAACTAATGACGTTTGTGAAAACAGATGTTCACATAATAGAGGTTTATTGGGCCATGCTGCAACAGATATTGATGCTCACATTATGAATATTTTATTTAGAAATGAAACATTGGAGTTAAGGCAATATTTTCAGCCTGACGATATTTTCGTTTGGACAGAGGATTTCGAGACTCTTTTATGTTACTTGCCTCTCTTGGGTTTTAGTGTAGGGGAAAGGGGGGGCACAGGGGACCGGAGGGGCAGAGAGGACTTTTGCTTTAAATCATACCTAACTCACCAAAATGAATTTGCGAATATGGTGGCAACACTGTTCCGACGCCATTTGTTAATTAAGTGACAGGTGACGTGTGTTGTCTTTGATAAATATATAAAAAGTGATAAAATATTGGATTCTGTCGTTAGGTGTCAAGTGGAACACGTGTTCGATTAGAATATAACTGTTATTTTCCAAATTGCCTTAAGAATTTGAGTTTTTTTTTTTAAGGTGGTGACGGTAAATAATACACTAAGTTAGTTGGTAAGTTATATATTAGTAGATTTTTAGTCGTGATGTCCAATAAGGAACCCCCTGACGGAGGTGGAGGCGATGGTGAGCCTCCTCGAATCTCGATGTCCCCTTCTGTGTTCTCACAGGACATGGACATAGAACACACATCAGTAAATCTTAAGAGACAAGCCGCAGACAAAGCCGATAGGCCAGCAAAAAAAAAATCGTCCTTCAGATTCGATTCAGAGCTCGTATACCCATCCTGATTTCGAAGGAGACTCCCCGCTGACCTACACCCATAGTGATGTTGGCCCTTTTATTATCCACATTTCGCGTGCTGAACCCGATCCCTCTACAGGACTGTCGATTCGTGTTCTGAAACTTGCCCAACTCCTACATAAAAAAAAAGTTGCAGGTATAGTCTATAGGTATAGGTATATGGTGGTATCAGACCGCTAGGCCGTAACAAAATTGCAGTTGAATTTAAATCTATGGACACTGCCAACTCTTTTATTAGTAATGATAATCTCGGCCAGTCATATATAAAACAAATCCCGAATTTTCACGTTATACGCATGGGAGTTTTTACGCGGTATACCAACGGACTGGACTCTGGAAGAGCTAGTCCATGGCTGACATTACCCAGCTCATGTGGTCCTGTATCAAAGCCAGGCGACTTATAAAAAATCATTTAACGAAGGTGTCGTCCAATGGATACCAACATCCTCGGTAGTTAGTTTTAACGTTTAAAAAAGGACAGTCACTTCGCAGTAAAAAGTTATCCACTTGTTTTTTGCATTCGCTACCAAGGTTGTAGTAATACATGTACCAAGCTCCCAACTAGGCCAGTGCCGTAACTGTTGCCGCTTTGGACACGTAGCTGACCAATGCCGCTCCACTCCAAGGTGTTTTAAATGTGCACAAAGTCACGCAGGTTCATCATGCTCTATCCCCGAAGATAGAGTGTCATGCTACTATGCTTAGGAAGACATGTTGCCACTGACGCAAGCTGCCCAGAGCACTCACGCCAAAAGGCTATCAAAGTCGTAATGTCTGACGAGAACCTTAGTTTCACTGAAGCATCCCAACGTTTCCGTCCGGCTCGTCCGTCATACGCGGAGAGAGCTAAAACAGTTTCTGCTCCCCTCTCCTCAACAGTTTCGCAATCCCAAATTTACCTCCCAACTACAAGTCTCAGTACTCCAGTAAGGTCTTATAAAAAAACCGTTACTACCCACCGTTCACCCCGTCCTTCACCTGTAAGTTGTTTGACCCCTGAACTACAGGAAATAATCCGCTCTCCAGCCCCCTCCCTTCCAAATGGTGCTGCTCTAAACCAAACACCTTATTCCCATGAGCAACCTACCCTTCATCCCCTAACGAAAACTTAATTCAATTGCTAGTCTCTGCCCTTGTTAATATACTATCTAAATTTAGTGACACCTTACGCCCAATGTCATCCCTACAAGAATCCCTCCTTTCTATTTATAAAATTCAACCTCCTTCAATGGAACTGTAAAAGTATTTGTCATAAAAAATCTGAAATCATCCATTTAATTAATCAATATAAACCTGCCGTCTTTGCTGTCTCGGAGACATGCTTAAACCGGAGTCTCGATTTAGAGTACCGGGATATTCCTGCCTCCGAGATGACAGACTCCAAGGCCATGCAGGTTGTGCTATTTTAATAGATCGCTCTGTTCCTTTTAATCAAATCCCTGTACCGCCTCATAGCGAGGAGTATCATGTAGCTGTCAAAGCCTTAAATATTTCATTTCTTTCAATATACATCCCTCACCCATCCAATAATATACTTACTGAACTTAAACACCTCCTCCTTTCTTTTATTTCAGGAGATGTTGTCATTTTCGGAGATTTTAACTGTCACCATTTTCTTTGGGGTTCTCCCCATTGCTGTCATTGTTTCGGATTCTGTAATCGACCTTTTCGATGAATTAAATGTCTGTGTGGCCAATGATGGACGAGCTACTCGCATTCCATCACCTACGGAGAGAAAAAGCTGTGTTGACCTAACTCTAGCATCAACCAACCTAATATCCGCCATATCCTGGGATGTTCTCCCCTTAACGTATGGTAGTGACCACTACCCAATACTATCATTAGTAAACATGTATAGTCCTCCTACCCTTGCCCCTTCTCCCCTACTTAAATTTAAAACAAAATCAGCCAACTGGGATTCGTTTTCTGTTCATGCTGAGTCAATAATTTCACAATTACCTGTAGTCACCCCAGAAAACTTGATGGAGTCTTATAATAACTTACTGTTGCCTTAGTATCAGCTGCCGATCAATCTATACCTACAAGAATTCGGCCCATAACAAATCCCTTCTCACCTTGGTGGGACGCCGACTGTACTAAACAGATTAAATTTGCGGAATAACGCGGAAAAAGATTTTACCAGGAACCCAACATCTACGGAAAGGTACATCCAGTTCAGAAAACAAACGCGGAGACTAGAAGACTTCTACTTAAAAAAAAGCGCCTTGGGTGGCGAAACTTTTTGTGAGTCACTATCACCTCGCACTCCACCATCACTGGTATGGAGAAATCAGCTGTTTCCGTCGCTCCTATAATGATCCCAATCTTCATCAAATTTTAACTGATTCCTTGGCTACCAGGTTTTATTAATAAACTCGCCCCTCCATTCGTCCCCACCTAAAAATTGCTTTCCTGCTTCTGGTGCCTCCTCCTTCTAATAATAACGATATGGTCCCCCTTTTTTCTTACGCTGAACTACTTTGTGCTATAGACGGTCTTAAGGATTCTGCGCCTGGTGGTGACGGGATACCTTATTCATTCATTATTATTGCTCCAAATATCAAAATTGTATTTCTTAGACCTCATAAACTCCATCTTTCTAGTGGTGTTATCCCCTCTTCGTGGAATCCCAATTATAATTCCTATTTTAAAACCAGGAAAGGATCCTTCTGATTCTTCCTCTTACAGGCCGATAGTTTTTTATCATCTACTCTAGCTAAATTTTTTGAACATCTTGTTAAAAACCGTCTAGAATGGACAGTTGAAAATAAGAATATTCTAGCTAACTCACAATTTGGTTTCCGCCGAGTAAGGGCACCCTAGATAGTCTTAGCATTTTTTCCACAGATGTGCGTCGTGCGTTTTCCAAAATGAATCGGTCATTGGCGTGTTTCTGGGATGTTTCAGCAGCCTATGATAATGTCCTACTTCCTGAACTCAGAGCGAAATTGCTACATCTGAGTCTACCAGTGAGGTTAGTCAACATTATATCTAACATGCTCCATGGCCAGATCGGTTTCTTTTCGCGTAAACGGACAAATCCACTCATCAAGGCTTATATGGAAGGCCTCCCTCAGGGTCAGTCCTTAAGCCCACTTTTGTATATCTTTATACGTATGACCTTGAACGATCTGTCACTAGTTTCCGTGACATCCTCCAATACGCCGATGACATTGCCCTCTATTTCTCGGCCAGTTCTATAGATATCGCCTCCTCAAGGCTAAAACTCAGCCCTTTCCTACCTTAACATATGGCTTACAGACCACGGGCTTGTCATTGTCAGCTTCTAAATCAACAGCAGTTGTTTTTTCCCCGTAAGAGAGAACCCCCCCCCCCCAATATTGAAATTTTCCATTGATGGTTGTTCAATCCCTGTTCAAAATCATGTTTAATTTTTTAGGTGTTATTCTCGACTCCAAACTGAATGGTATAAATCATCTCAAGTACATCTGTGGTAAGGCCGAAAAAGGGGTTAACATTTTGCGTTCTCTGTCTAATGTCCATTGGGCTCACACCCATACAATCAAAAACTGTTATATAATGCGATTGTGCGGAGTCCATTTTGACTACGGTAGTTTTATTTTGGAGCCATGTAGTAAATTACATTTGGATAAACTAATCAAAATCCAATCCAAATGTTTAAGAATTATCGTAGGCGCTATGAAATCTTCTCCAATCAATGCACTTCGGTTGAATGTTTAGAACCCCCCTTACACCTTAGGCGCCAGTACATGAGTGATAGATTTTATTTTAATTTGGCTCAATATTCTTACCATCCTCTTCACAACAAATTGCGTGAGCTATCGCAGCTGGTCTCTTCTTCTAGTTATTGGACCCATAAAAAGCATCCTCCTTTAGTCACCAGCTTTAATAAAGTTAAAAATCTACCTTCTGTAGTTTAGTCAATACTTGAAAAATCCTATCTTCTTAACTTCATTTTCGGCACTTATTTTTCAACCTCAGGTTTATATTTAAGTTTGGCATTGACAGGGATTGCCCCTTAGCAAATAATATTTTCCTTGAGAAGTTGTCCCAGGAATGGCATGACTGGACTGCGATATATACGGACGCATCTAAACTTGAGGACAGTGGTCCCGTGGGCTCTGCAGTTTGGATACCCTCATTTAAATTAATCCTTAGTTTTTAAATGTTCAAGTATCTCTACTGTATACTCTGGAGAAGCTATTGCTAATCCTTGAAGCAGTTTCACTAGTTAAATCACATAATCTTAATAAGTCCATAATATTCTCTGACTGTTTAACACTAGAAGCGCGGAACATCCTGACACCCCAAGAAGCGCGGATGGGTCAATTTTGACCAATTTTTCATTTTGCTACAATAATGTGAAGATTTGTATACAAATAAAACTCGTAATTATAATAAAATGTTTTATTGTAGATAACACATATTTTTGGTGTATTTGGCTTAAAATAGAATTATAAATAAATCATAATTACAAATGATTCCGGCATTTTCCCTTTATGTTTTAGATATAAAGGGAAAAATGCCGAATGGGCTATGATGACAATATTCAAGTAAAAATTAGATTA